>CAUZXS010001032.1:5000-17500 GCA_963585895.1 Sepioteuthis lessoniana | reverse complement strand
AATTTCCGAATTTTCCAATAAGCAATAACTTGAACCCTCTTTTCACGTATATTAGACCGATAGGTTTCTCTTTCTTTCTCGAAAGCTAAAATAAGTTGCACTCAACCAATATTAGCACCTTTTCTTTCTTTCACTTCAATTTGGTGTACATTTTTTAGCACCTTTTCTTTCTTTCACTTCAATTTGATGTACATTTTTTATATAATTTTTTTTTATTGAATTATTTTGCTTCTTTTTCGATCATTAACAAAGTAAAAAAATGTGTGCATTTTTTTAAGTATGTTTAATATCCGGCTTCAAATATTGAAGGTTGTCAATTAAACTGTTCATATCGACCAAACTGATTTGACTGTATATTTGAAATCCGTTGGTTGTGTCAATTAAGTTTTATAATTTTGACAGAAATAGGAAACAGCAGTGTCCAATAAAAATACTGAGCCAAAAAAATCTTTATACAGAGTCCGGCAGAATGATCTCTCGGGTTTGGAACGGAATTAAAAAAGTCAACATAGATCCTGTTAAAAATTTAATTTTACCAAAGAAATAATATTTGTTGTTTTATTTTGGCATTGTCATAGCTATGTTTTAAGAATTATACCGTTCAAACGCTTGCTCACTCTCTCAAGTTATGAACTCCTAAAATCTCACAGTAAAGTTTTGCACCTCTTGCTTAGTCATTGCCGATAGTGTTGCTGCGATTTCATTATGAGTACAACCTTTCGGTTGTAATAATTTGAGCCTTCAGGTATCTCAAGAGGAAGAAATCAGAAGGTGATAGATCCAATGAGTGGGCTGGCTTTGGGTTGAAACTATGAAGAGAAAAGATTTTAAGAATATTATTCAATCACATACGTACGAGGTTCACCATTCAACGCCATGATGGCAACAGAAATTAAGTGGCAGCTGCTTCTCAAAGACATACCTCATACACGCTTACCGATACTAGCATCTGCATGGCGGTATTTTTAAACCTGAAAGGTCATTTTGTCAAACTCATTATTGATATATTACTAAAATTCTTATTATATATCTAAGCCCTCGAAAGTATATACACATACATGGATACGAACACTCACGCATACACACAAACACACAGAATATACTATTTTAAACACACACACACACACACACACACACACACACACACACACACACACACACACACACACACAACATGCAGAGGCCAAAGATTGTCTAGCTCCAATTGGACATTCACAGATATAAATCGGAGAATTAAAAGGAACTACAACCCAATCAAAACAGTTGCCACAACAAAAACAAAGGAAGCACTCGAATCAATCATTAACTTCCTTAAAGTGACTTTAAAACTTAGAAAAGCGTGTAAAAGCAAAAAAATAAGTAACCTGAAACCAAATTCACCTGTGGACCTATTTGTTTTAAAGTATGTATATATAACCGTAGTCTATTTAAAAGTCACTGCATAGCGAGATTTTTATTAAAGTAATGCACTTAAAAAGCTCTATCTTAGAGAAAAAAGCAATTTTCAGTCAAATCTACAACTGAGTTACATTAGTGGGGTCTGCATTAGTGTTGAACGACAATTTTTAATCATTAGAATTCTCGAAATAACGGAGATAACCATGAAATATTAATTAGAATCGTTTAGTCCTTCCCAAAGAGAAGCATCAATATAATCAATGAAAGCAATTACAACGGGAACCCAGCAAGTTCACAGGTCGTCAAATAAAGAATAAAAATCTACGTACCATTTTACGAAAAAAAGGGAATCAGTCAGACGTATAAAAATTCTGACAGAATGTTTTAGACTAATGCGTGTCTCTATCTCTTCTTTCTTCACTTAATGCCCCCTGTCGGCGAGACATCGAATACGCTGGCTTTATCCCCTACTGAGGGAAAAGACCTCCAACGAAAAAGGACGTCCTATTTATGAAACTAAACTGCATCTGATGATGAGGCCCCAGCTAAACCTGGCGATTGTGGAGTTCACCTTCATTGCTATTACCCCAGGTCGACTTTGACCCAGAATATTAGTATCTCTTAGGTCCCATCTATGGGTCGAATAGATCTATTCAAAACTTATTCGTATTCGAGAGGACCGGGTGCTAAAAAACTCTAAAGTATTAACTACACAAAAATGTTCATATGAAAGTATAATTAACTCTAGGTGTAAAATAACACTAGATGGATTGAAATGCTTTTAAAATCAAGTTATCAATCAATAAATCGTCCTCTACTAACGCTTGAATGACCCAGAAGACAAAAACGCACACTTGCGCATCAAAATTGCGAGTGGCAACGTAGGTGGTTAGTGTTTTACGGCATACCAACATTTGTGGGGTATTTAAGACCAAATTTTCTCTCTCTTCTTTCTCACTCTATCTCTCTCTCAATATATAGCCGATAGGGTATAAAAATGTAAAGAAAGGCTGCTGCTGCTGTTGCTAAAATAAATACCATAAAAAATCCCTTAGCCAACGTAGTCCGCTTGGTGGCCGAGAGGTCTGAAACTTAGTCTAAGGTAAAGTTGGACGGGTTTCGATCCCGGCTTCGAGCGTCCTGCGTGTCTAGCTACACTGAAGAGTTCTGATAGAACGAAACAGTCTGTCTGTGGATGACAATATATATATATATATATATAATTTGAAAGCGAATAGTTTGTAAGTAACTTTTAACCGCTTTACCGACCGAGGCAGGAGAATACGCCGACTGCACCTCTGTAGAAGGGTAAGAACCCCGTAACGTGTGCATTGGATATAACATTAAACAATCTGATTGTAAGGCTCCAGTCCCAAAGAATGTGGAGTAATATTTCATTGTTTTTAATCCCTGGTCTACTTTGACCCAGAGTGGTAGTAGCTGTTAGGGTCTCATCTATGGATTAAATAGAACTATTTAATCACTTACTATACTTGAAGCTATCTAACTGTGAGCAAACTAATGATTAATGCTAAATTGAATTATTAGTATAAGATAGCAATAACTGAAACCATTTAGTGTCCTTTGTATGAGATTAAACTGTATCTAATAGTGAGGCTCCAGTCTTGGAGTTTGGGGAATGAGGAGTACCCTTTCATTACTACTCAGGTTCACTCTGTCTCGGAGTGGTCATACCATTTTAGGGTCCCATCTATGGATCAATTAGAGCTGTTCAATCTTTTACTTGGAATTATTATTAATATCAAATAGAATTATTAGTGTTAGACAGCAATACCCGAAACCGTTCAACTTTGGCAAAACAATAAATAACAATGCTTGAAACCATGAAATTGTGTGCAAACAAATAATTACTATCAAATTAAATAGGAATATTTGATAATAGAATTACTAACGTTATAATAGCAATACTTAAAATCATTTAACTGTGTGCAAACTAATGATTTATATTAAAATGAATTATTGTTGTTTAATAGCAATACTTGAAACCATCAAACAAATGAGCTCTATCTCTTTTAAAAATTAATTTACCAGCAAACTACTCACTCAAAGATCACATATATGTATATATATATATATATGTATATATATATGTTTGTATGTATGTATAAACAGGATTTGACATTAGATAACCATCAACGGTTGATATGTTATTAAGCCAAATAACTTAATCTAATCTTTATTTTGAAAAAAGTTAGAGCTTATTTGCTTATATACAGTTAAATGGCTTTAAGTATTGCTCTTTAACATTAGTAAGTCTTTTTATCAAGTATTTGTATCTAATACAAACAATTTACCCACAGCTGTATGTTTTCAAATAACTAATGATAATTATAGTTTTTGGTAAATGATCGAACAGTTCTATTTGATAGAGAGGACCTTAACAGATACTGTCACTCCGGATTAGAGTGGACCTGAGAGTAATTGTAATGAAGAGGTACTTGATATTCCCTAAACTCAGTGGCTGGAGCCTCATTCTTAGATGCAGTTTAGTGCTATACTCAGGACACTCTTGTTTTTCTTAATTCAATTGACTCTCAGCCACCACGTTCTAGCATTTTCAAGTATCACAGACCGCCACCCATGGCCAACAGACGGCCTTGCGAGGAGTCTTACCCCTTTGCAGAGGCTCAGCCGGTGTATTCTACCGTAGCCACGAAATATACACATATCTATTTTAAGCCAGAAAAAATTAAATAAATACATATTAGGCTTTTGTTTGTCTTCTATCGACAGACAAACTTTTTCATATAGATCTACGAAATTCAGTCTGCATAATTACTGGACACAGGAGAAAATTCTAACATAGAAATATCTCGGTTCTCTTAAAGAAACAAAATCTTATTAAGAGTGTGGCACGAGCAAGAAACAATAATCATCGGGAAGCCATGTTGCTGCAAGACTTTACTTATCGTACAGAATGAAAATATCCAAACGTTAACCACCCCACACCCACTTACTCCAAAACAACCAAAACAAAAAGCAAAAAATAAAGCCAAAAACAAAACAAAAAACCCAATAAACAAAATGAATTCACTATGTAACACAAATTTTGTTCCTGGATAGTATGTATTATTTCTTTACTGTTTACATTGTAAAGATATCGAAAATTTTAATCATTCACTTGAGTTTTTGATTTTGTGTCTCGAATAAGGAAATTCAGAATCTTACTTATTTTCTTTCATGTAAAAATAGGAAACGTTTCTCCTTTTCATTTATATAATATTCTGAAAAAACAAAAACAAAACAAAACAACAACAACATATGACAGAAAATTTACATGCATCTATACTGAAGTCATACATAAATGAAGAAAAATGTTTCTTAAGTTCAAGAAAATTCTCTATCAGCAACAGGACACTGAATTCCCTGAAATATCATAGAAAAATGAGTAAATCTGAAGATTTCATTACTCAGGTCACAAAAGCGAATTTTCATTTTCTTTAAGCATAAGCAGTTGGGAAATAAAACTTTATGTCCAGGAACAAAATAAAGAAAAAATTTTGCAGCATAATGTTGTCTTCATAAATTAGTTATTCACATTGAATCAAATATTACTTTATAAGTTTTGTAGATTGTTCTTTATGCAGGAAATGTATAACGTACAGTGCTTGCATAGAAATATTACTAAGTCAGCACTATCAGGACAAAAACAAAAATGTTTAAAGCAATTAACCTTGGTATGGCAACCGGCGTAGAAAAGGGAAAACTTTGAACTCAAACTAGAACTGTAGAGAGATGAGCCCTACCAAGCTATTCTTGCCTAAAATACTCGACATGAGTGGTCTTTACTCATATTGAGTATTTTTGGCAAGAATAGCTTGGTAGGGCCGAACCTGGTTACGGGACCAGTAAGTGAGATGTTGTTTTTATCTGAGTGATCATAAGAGCAATTGGTTTCATAATCGGTAATTTCATTGAATTCTGGGTCTGAATTGCGCATTACTTCCCTAAAAAGAGACTGATATCTTTTACTACCAGTTTCCATAGTAAAAATCTGAATGGAAAATATGCAACCCCCCAACCCCGAAAAAAGAAAACGAACTTGGGGTTAAGGTAATGAAAAATTTCTCCGCACATTTCCTCAGCGGATGAAAAATACGGAGCAACAAACCAGGAATTATTATCAATATTAAATAGAATTATTAGTCATAAAAAGCAATACTTGAAACCATTTAACGGTGAGCAAATTAATGATTAGCATGAAATCAGATAGGAATTGTTGATGAACAAAATTTCTAATGTTAAAAAGCAATACATGAAACGATTTAACTGCGTGTAAGCAAAGGAGCTCTAACTTGTTAAAAAACAAAGCTACAAATAATCTATTCATTTAAATATAATATAATATAATATAATATAATATTATATATATATATATATATATATATATATATATATATATATATATATATATATATATATATATAAACAGGATTTGTTATTATGTAACTATCAAAAGTTTATATACCATTAAACAAAATCACCTAACCTGAACAGAATTATTAAAGTTTACTTGCAGTGTTTGAAACTATTTGGTGTAATGGGTATGACATTAAACTTCATCTGATGGTGATGCTCCAGTCTTGGAGTGTGGGTAATATGGAGTACGCCTTTATTAGCCTTATTCTCAGGTTCTCTTTGACTTAGAAGGCAATGCTCGTACCAGGGGTTTATTGTTATTATTAATGAAATGAAACAATACCGCTGTCTGCAAATTATTTATATTACATTAGAATACTTAATCAATATATTTACTCATATTGAATTGCAAAGCTTAATACAATTTTACTGCGTGCAAACAAATGATTAATATTACATAGAATTATTGGCATTAGATCTGCCATCACCGATCGGTGCCGGGTAGTATGAACTCGATGGAGTCCACCTGGCATTCGTGCCTGGTGGGTGGAAGTTTATTAACCTTTGGCCTAAGGCTTTACTTGCTTCGCAGGGTTGTGTTAATTGCTTGATGTCTGAGGTGTCCCATCAGGGGCCAAGAATTTTTGTTCCTGCAGCGCATGGGTCTCAACCTGTGCGCAGTTCCCACTTTAAAATGACCTTGTGCTGCATTCAGACTTGGTGAGCAGTTGGATATATACCTACTTGAGACCATTTAATAAATAGAATTATTAGTGTTAAATAGCAATAATTCAAACCATTTAATGTTTTGTAAGCAAATGATTAATATTTAATAGAATTATTAATGTTAACGATAATTGAGATCATTTAAACTGTGCAAACATAGAATTATTAGTATTAGATCGGAATACTTGAAACCATTTAGAATTATTAACATTGAAAACATGAAACCATTTAACTGTCTGCAAATAAATGAGCTTTAACTTGTTTAAAGATGAAGTTTTCGATAAACTATTCGCTTACAAATTATATATATATATATATATATATATATATATATATATATATATATATATATATATATATAGAGAGAGAGAGAGAGAGAGAGAAAGAGATAGATAGATAGATAGATAGATAAATAGATGTACATAAAAACAGGAATCGCCATTAAATAACCCACAAGGGTTGATATGCCATTTAACCAAATAACCCAACTTAACCTAAGATTAAACAAGATTAGTATAAGGTGGCGTCAGTCACTGTCATCCCAAAAAGAAGGTTCAGACTGGATAATCTACGATTAAGTATGCTACCAAAAAGTCCGCCAAAATAAATTATAACCTATTTCATAGAATGATGAAACTATTCACAGTTCACCGTTCAACAATAGCCATTGAGATCTAGCGTATATTCTATTGATAGATTTAAATCCCGTACCGTAAAGATTTAAATCTGATTATGTTTCCCGTAGAGAATAAAATCCCAGGTCTCAGTAATTTGATCTCATTTAATAAATAACGAAATAAATTCATGACAGGAATACAAAAACGAGGCTAATGAATTGTAAGAGATGTTCTGGATTGATTGATAGGTTGATTTTGATGGCATGTCAACCCGTCCAGGGATATTTTATGCCTTGAGATTAGAGAATCGCATTTATTGTACAGTTATATTTATATTTTTCACTAATTTCTTGAGCGTTTTCTTATGCACTCAGTCCCATCGAAAACAAATAACTTTTAAACAGATCTATTAGATCCTAACAAATACTGCGTCTACCGTCAGAGTGAACGTGGGAGTAATGGCAATGAAGCGGTACTTTACACTCTCCATATCTACAGACATAGAGAGTCACTATCAGATATTGTTTTGTGTCAAACCCGGATCACCCTCGCTTTTTTGAGGGTGGAAGTCAGCGCCGACAAGCCTTAGATATTTTTGGGAAAATTTGAAGTTATTTGTGTTATTTTCTTTGATTTATATATTTCTTTTTGTGTGATAATTTTTCTTTCAATGATTCTGATTTATATCTCCTTCCCTCTATTTCCGTCTGTCTCTGTCTGTCTATCTGTCTGTCTATCTCTCTCACTCTCACTCACTCTCTCTCTTTCGCTCTCTCTCTCTCTCTCTCTCTCTATATATATATATATATATATATATATATATATATATATGAAAATTTTTTATTTATACATGAAATATATATATATATATATATATATATATATATATATATATATATGCTCTAGGATATCAGGCTGGCTTAAAGTCAGCCAGATTTTGAACACAGCTTGATGCATCTCACCTGTCTATCCACACTGATGAGTTGTGATACAATGAAACAGTCTGTCTGTTGATGACAATATATATATATATATATATATATATATATATATATATATATATATATATATATGTTTCATATATATAAAAAATAAGTTTCATATATATATATATATATATTTATATATAAAAACAAAAACAAAACAAAACAAAAAAATATATATTTATGTATATATATATCATGTTTCAATAAATATGATATATCAGGATTATTATTTCAATTTCAATTTTTATTTAAAATTGAACAGAATGATACTCATGTACTTGTCAATGACAAACGATCGGCGAAAGTAAGCGAACGAAATCTGAAAAAAAGCTTTGATCCACGTTGTAGAATCTTACTTGCTAGAATAAAGTGAATAATAATCGCCACAGTTTCTGTTAAATCTAATAAAACATATCTACAACCCCGCAACATGCATTGCTTGTCAAAAACCTCTTCTAATTAGATTAAGAACAGCCTTGAGTATAATAGATTCTTTATATCATAACAGCAAACTCCACTATCTTATCTTCTATCAGAGTTTTTCATTACTACTCTTGTTTTTTCGTGAGCACCGCTTTGTTATCTGTTATATATATTACTCGTGGGAATATCAGAAAAGTTCAAATGCCCTACACTTGTCGATATATATTAACTTTACTTTTATTTTCTTCCACGTAACTCCTTTTGAAGGAAGATAATAAAAAAAAAGATCGAAAACTGGGTAGAAATTAAGAATTTCCACTTAAAATATGACTGCTGACTAGAAAGAAACAATGAAAGTTATGAATATCTATAGAGTTATTTAACTATTTACTCGCTTTATTAAATGCTATTAATCACTTAAGTGTACAATTAAAAAACACAATAAAGAGTCAAATTGGATGGAAATTAGTCCTGCCAACCCCCCCAAGCCCCTACAAAAAACGAAGAAGAAAACAAAGCATGAAACAAAATGAAACAAAAATTTCCCCCCTCCCATCAAAAAAAAAAAAAAAAAAATTGGCGCAAATATGTAAGATTAAAATCTAAACAAGTCAGCTTAACTACGAGTAAAAGAAAAAGTTACAGCTTGACTACGAGTCAGATAATAAAGGCAAAATTTTACTACGAGTAAAAAAGCCACAGTTTGACTACGAGTAAGATAAAAAAGTCACAGTTTGACAATGAATAAGATAAAAAGTCACTGTCTAACTATGAGTAAGATAAAAAAGGCACAGTTTAACTACCAGTAAGGTAAAAAAAAGGCACATTTTGACTTATACTTATCTTAAAGTTTGAAAGCGTACGCCTAAACTTTTTTTTTTAACCCGCTGGAAGGGTTTTCTTCCAAGGTAGAATTTAGTAAATTTCTCATATGGCATATCAACTTTCATGGGTTATTTAATACCAAAGTCATCCTTGCAGAAGAACAGCAAGTATTCTTTTTAACTCAGAGCTGGAGGGGATAAAGGGGTTCATATTTTTCCCAAGGGAATATCAGAAAGCGAACCTAATAGCACGAAGTCGAACTCGCTTACTACGAAGCCAAACTTCAGTACTTTAGCCATTACGCTATATGGAGCCCGCTTCTTGGAAGAATTCCAGGTTATATTTCTAACAGGAACACAGATAACATTCACACACACACACACACACACACACACACACACACACACACACACACACACACACACACACACACATTGTTTGGGTTATCAACCTTTGTAGGTTATTTAATGCCAAAACCATTTTTATACAAATAAACTATTCTATTTCAAACAATTCAGTTTAGCATAAGTATAAAGTTTAATAGTCAAAAACATCTCCATTTCGAGCTATTCAGTTTTGTCAAATAGTTCTAATTCAAACAATTCAGCTTAGTATAAGTATAGTTTTTTTACACACAGTTAAATGTCAAAACAGTTCTATTTCAAACAATTCAGTTAAGCATATAAAAGTAGTTCCATTTCAAACAATTCAATTTTGAATAAGTTCGCAGTTTAAATGCCAAAACAGTTCTATTTCAAGCAATTCAGTGTAGCATAAGTACACAGTTTAGTTCTATTTGACCCATAGATAAGACCCTATCAGATGCTACCACTCCAGGCCAGAGTGGACCAGGGAGCGATTGCCATGAAGGAGTACTCTGCATTCTCCAAAGCTCCAGAATTACTGGAACTTCACAATCGGATTGTTTTGCGTCAGAACCACGACACTCGTTGCGGGCGGTCGTACTCTTCTGCAGAGATGCAGTTGGTGTATGCTACAGACCCAGCTTCCTGTGCAATATATAGAATGTTTCATATATATATATATATATATATATATATATATATATATATATATATATAATGTTTCAATGAATATGAAAGATCCGGATTATCATATTTACCAACCCCTCCGCTCGGGCAGGATATGACACAAGGTCAATTTTTAAGTGGGGTTTAACAAGTTTGAATTCAGAGTATTCCTTCTCCTAGATTAGTTGCCTCACCAAGGCTGAAGAACCCATTCTGTCCTACTATTTACCCATACCATAGAGAATAATTGGATTCATACCTTTCCAAAGAGTGTTAGTGTTATGTGAAATGCAATCAATCTCGTCCAGGATTTGAACTCGTGTTGTCGTGTCCATTTCCTACGACGATAACCATTACACCACGGGCACCTCCAAAAGATCCGGATTATAAGTGTGGCGTCCATCGATGAGAAACCCCGCCCCAAAAACCGCCACCGAAAGATTTCCACGATTCTTTGTCAAGGAACTCCTTGCTGTCAGCTCAATTTGAGGAAGACTATATATATCATCATCATCGTGTCGTGCTGCTAGCATGAATTTCCCTGACTCTCTCTCGCCATCCGTCTCGATCATCCATCACTTCCAGCTTGTCCTCTAAACTATATCCTGTGTCCGTACAGAGCTGTTGTAAATAGATTCTAGTTAGTCGTTCAACACTTGCACATCCGTGTGAAGGGGTCGATTAGTGAACGTAGCTTATGAGTTCGTTTTTGCTTCTCCAGCAGTGTCCCGCATGTCTTGTTCGTCTTATTTAGATGGTTTTAGAGATGGGAGATAGGTGACCGTACAGCTGCGGCTTTGTGGGATGTTGCTTCCAAGATTTGTTCAATATGACTCGTAGCATTCTTGTGCAATTCCTGTCTAGCTTTTTCTCTCCACGTTTAGTCATTGTACATGTGATGCAACCATTTATATATAACTTGTATTTCTTTTATTCTAATTTCAGTGGCATTTAATCTCAGCTACTTCGGAGTAGTTGAGATTAAAAATAACAGTAATTAAGACGAAAGAAATGTGACTCAAAAATGTATTATGATTGACAACGTTTCATAAGCTTTTGCTAATATTGTACAAAGGGTGGAGACTTTTGTATCAAAGTAACTTATCTAAAATGATTTAGTTTCTCTGGTGAATGTATGAAACGAAATCATTTTAGATATGACAATATATATATATATATATATATATATATATATATATATATATATATATAGGTTTGGTTTGGTTTGTTTGGTTTTATGGCATATCAACCTTTGTAGGTTATTTAACGCCAAATCCATTTTTATGTAAATAATCAGTTCTATCGAAAACAGTTCAGTTTAGCATAAGTACACAGTTTAATTGTCAAAAACATTTCCATTTCAAAGTATTTAAGCAGTTGTATGTAATAATTCAGTTAAGTGTAAATACAGTTTTAATGTCGAAAAACAGTTCAATTTGAAATAATTCAATTAAGCATAAGCACGCAGTTTAAGTGTAAGTACGGTTTAATTGTCAAAAAGCTATTCAGTTTACTCAATTAATTTTAGCATAAGTATGCTGTTAGTTCTATTTAACCCATAGATAGGGCCCTATCAGGTGCTACAACTCCGGGCCAGAGTGGACCAGCCGACTGGGCAATACACAGATTTAAATGTCAGACAGTTTTATTTCAGATAATTCAGTTCTGCATAAGTACACTGTTTAGACGTCAAAAAACAGTTCTATTTCGAGCAATTCAGTTCAGCACTAGTACGCAGTTCCAATGTCAAAACAGTTCTATTTCAAACAATTCACTCTAGCATAAATACGCATTTTAAATGCAAAAATCAGTATAGTGAAAGAAGCACGGTTTTATTCTATTTAACCCATAGTTAGGACCCTTATCAGGTGCGATGGCAATGAAGGAGTACTCCGCATTCCCCAAAGCTCCAGCATTGCTGAAACCTCACCATCAGATTGTTTAGTGTCATATCCAGGACACTCGTTGGGGGGGGGTCTTACCCCTCTGCAGAGAAGCAGTCAGTGTATTCTACAGCCCCAGCCGACTGGGTAATATATATATATATATATATATATATATATATATATATATATATATATATATACAGATAGATAGATAGATTGATAGAGAGA
>CAUZXS010001031.1:27500-47896 GCA_963585895.1 Sepioteuthis lessoniana | reverse complement strand
AACAAAGAGCCTGAGCTCGAGATCTCCCTCGAGACCGGAAGTAGAGGAGGGAAGGAAGGTCCCAGAGAAGACAGACAGTGTCAGTTGACAAAGCAGGGCAGAGGAGGACGGTCGGCTTGAAATAGCAGTCCAGGGGAAGGAGGCAGTGAGAGAACACAGTCACAGATGAGTTAGCATTTAACGTGGCTAAGTAGAAGTTTCGCGCAAAATACACGCCCTCGATAGTCTACAAATGCACAAAAAGCTGCACAAAACCGTCACACAGATTTCCCTTTCTTGCGCTTGGACCTGACCCAAGTCCGTGATTTTTCGCTTGTTTTTTTTTCTTTCACCCTCTCGGTTGTGCTTTGCGTATATGTAAGGCTACCCCTAGTCGGAAATGAGAAAAAAAAAAACAAAAAAAAAAACACTAGACGAATCACTGGCCATGAGAAATTTAGTTTAATGACTTTGAGATTGTCAGGGGTCGGCCGACGTGGGTGTTATCACAATTTGAAATTCATTCGTGATTCTTATTTCAAGGAAAAGTTATGATAAACACCGTTTAATTTAAAGATAATAACATTTTCTGATCTCGTAAATCTTGGGAAATGAAGTCAGATAAATGATTTTTTTTAATTTTTATTTTTCATATATTGGAATTTTGTAAGTCATTTGTGAAAAAAATATGCACTTTCGAAAAAAAAATCAAACAAGAAAAACTGCAAAGAAATCTCAGAAACTTATCCGAATATCTTTCTGTGGTCAAAAAGCTTATAATTGCGTATTCTTGTCATGTTCATATTTACCCATGGATAAAATTTAAGTTATATATGTATATATGTATATATATATATACATATATATATATAAATATATATATATATATATATATATATATATAGAATTAACTTAAATCGCTAGTCGAAAATCTTCTACTAAAGTTTCACCTTAACGGATCATCAGGAAGTTTACACTGGAATTTAGTTAAGGTGAAACTTTAGTAGAAGATTTTCGACTAGCGATTTAAGTTAATTCTATATATATATATATATATATATATATATTTATATATATATATATATATATTTATATATATGTATATATATATATATATATATAAGGATAACTTCCTGATGATCCGTTAAGGTGAAACTTTTGTAGAAGATTTTCGACTAGCGATTTAAGTTAATTCTCTATCTATATATATATATATATATATATATATATATATATATATATATATATTTATATATATATATATGTATATATATATATATATATATATATATATATATAAGGATAACTTCCTGATGATCCGTTAAGGTGAAACTTTAGTAGAAGATTTTCGACTAGCGATTTAAGTTAATTCTATATATATATATATATATATATATATATATATATATATATATATATATTATATATATGTATATATATATATATATAAGGATAACTTCCTGATGATCCGTTAAGGTGAAACTTTAGTAGAAGATTTTCGACTAGCGATTTAAGTTAATTCTATATATATATATATATATATATATATATATATATATATATATTTATATATATATATGTATATATATATATATATATAAGGATAACTTCCTGATGATCCGTTAAGGTGAAACTTTAGTAGAAGATTTTCGACTAGCGATTTAAGTTAATTCTATATATATATATATATATATTTATATATATATATGTATATATATATATATATATATAAGGATAACTTCCTGATGATCCGTTAAGGTGAAACTTTAGTAGAAGATTTTCGACTAGCGATTTAAGTTAATTCTATATATATATATATATATATTTATATATATATATATATGTATATATATATATAAGGATAACTTCCTGATGATCCGTTAAGGTGAAACTTTAGTAGAAGATTTTCGACTAGCGATTTAAGTTAATTCTATAATTGGCTCCATTGTTTAATGTTGAGCACTTTAGTAATTGTAGCATTGCAGCATTCGCGGAGGGTTTTTTTGGTTTTCTTTTGACCACTGACTAAGTACCCCTTGATTTTTTTCAAGGAGTCGGACGAGGTTGGTCTTTTCTTTCTTTTTTACCCAAAAAACGTTTTTCTTTTTCCTCTGGGCGGTGATTCGAGATATTTTTATCTCTTGTTCCTGGCCAGGTTTTTTTTTGTTTTTTTTCTGGTACCGTGAATACTGGTAGATATTAGATTAGTAAATAAATAAATAAATATATATATATATATATACTTATATATATATATATATATACACAAATATATATACACACACACACACACACACACACACACACACACACATATATATATATATATATATGTATTGAAATAATGCTTAGAATATATATATATATATATATATATATATGCTTTAAATTACCAACTTGTGTTCAAAATGAATAGAATATTCTAAAAGCGATAAAGATATTTTAAAATTCTTAAAAAGGGAACCTTTTTTTCGTTTACGTCTCATCAGGGGATTGTGTCCGAAATACTTGAGTTAATATGTGAGGAATTCAAATTTTGGATGGTGACCGACAAAATATTTTTCCTTTCCTCCATCTTGAGTTTTTTTTTTTTTTTGTCGGTCACTACCCAAAACCTGAATTCCTCACATATTAACTTAAGTATTTCAGACACAATTCTCTGAAGAGACGTATTCCAAATAAAAGGTCCCTTTTTAAGAATCTAAAAATATTTTAATCACTTTTAAGATATTTTATTCTTTTAAAACATGAATACGCTATCTGTTCTATTTTTTTCCCAGGCACCACGAGATATTCATTCCGATAATTATATAAAAGATTGGACCATGCATCAATTTAGATTATTCATACATTCCTTCCATTATACAGACAGGTTCTTAATTAGGTCAGAAGGTTTCCTTTATCATTATCTTTCTGTTTCTCTATCTGTCCCTTCATATATATATATATATATATATATATATATATATTGCAATATTCAATTCTCAATCACTGACTTACTGTTAGTCTGTCTGTCTCTTTCTGTCAGTCTGTCTGTCGATCACTCTCTTTATCTCTTTCTGTCTCCGTCTCTGTCTCTCTATAAATATATATATTGCTCAATCCAGTTCTCTTTCACTGTCTGTCTGTCTGTCTCTTTCAGTCTGTCAATCTGTCTGTCACTCTCTCTCTTTCTATCTCCCTCTCTCTATCTCTCTCTCTATCTCTCTCTCTCTCTCTCTATATATATATATATATATATATATTGAAGAGTGTCTATTCAGGCAGCAAGTAACTATTCAAGCAAGTTTTGTTAAAGACAATGGAACACTGTTTATTATATTTAATTCCATTTTTTCAAAAGTCTTTGTTATTTTTCTTGTATCGGGATCTCTCTCTCTCTTTCACTCACTCTCTTTCTCTTCCTCTCTCTCTCTCCATATATATATAGGCAGCGGTCACATCGATACTGCTATATGGATGCACTACATGGACGCTAACAAAACGGCTGGAGAAGAAACTGGATGGCAATTACACAAGAATGCTGCGTGCAATCCTGAACAAGTCTGGCAGCAGCACCCCACAAGACACCAACTGTACGGCCACCTGCCCCCTATCACGAAAACTATTCAAGTTAGACGAACCAGACATGCAGGACACTGCTGGAGAAGCAGAGATGAAATCATAAGAGATGTACTCTTATGGATCCCCACACATGGCCGCGCAAAAGCAGGAAGACCAGCTCGAACGTACATTCAGCAGCTATGTGAGGATACAGGCTGTTGTCCTGAAGACCTACCTAGGGCGATGAACGATAGGGAAGAGTGGCGAGAGAGGGTCAGGGATATCCGTGCTACCAGCGCGATATGATGATGATGATGATATATATAAAGTACTAGGGATACATACAACTATGGACAATACCTAAATCAATTCCCCCCGAATACGATAAAAGTAATACGGGAATTCGAACAGATCCAGAAGAAAATATGTAGGCATAAAATGTCTATTATGTTTAATGAAATTTGTATATATATATATATATATATATGCATCGCACCATTTAATAAGGGGAGAAACAGTTTCTACTCTGGATATTTCAGAGTGGTGGGTAGTATTAAAACTTATGGACATAATGCAGGTGCTAATAGCTATTGATTATTATGAAAATGGACACAAGTGAGGAGAGCGATTAATAGACTGTAAGTTTTAATAATGGAGATGAAAAATTGAAGATCAGTTATAATTAAAATGATTTGTTGTTCCATTCACAAGAAATTATTATTCCGTTAAGAATCGCTTGTTGCTAACTGTAAGATTCCGTTGTTATAGAACCAGTTGCGTCTTTCTTAGAAACCGTTGACAAGTGTGAAACGATACTGTAATATGCAAGAAGAAATCATAGGAAAGATCAAAATAATCTCTCCCCTCTCTCTCTCTCTCTCTCTCTTCCTCTCTCTCTCTCTCTCTCACTCCCGTCTTTCTCTCTCTCCCCCTCTCTCTCTCTCTATATATATATATATTCTTAATTAGGTGCGAGCAATATTGAACATGTCCAGGAGGCAGCACCCCATAAGGTAGCAGCAGTACGGCCACCTACCACCCATCACGAAAACTATCAAAATTAGACGAAGCAGACATACGAGACACTGCTGGAGAAGTAGGGACAAGCTAATAAGGAAAGTACTCCGGTGGACCCCTTCACAAGAACGAGCAAAGGCTGGACGACCAGCACGAATCTACATACAGCAGCTCTGTGCCGATACGGGATGTATCCCTGAAGACCTGCAGGAAGCTATGGACGACAGGGAGGGGTGGCGAGAGAGGGTCAGGGATATCCGTGCTGATGGCACGCGATGATAATGATGATATATATGTAAGTAATGAAAGTAATATATATATATATATATATATAAAAATCTATTCGTAAATGTGGCAAAAACTAAAAACTAACTTCAGTGATTATGATTGCATGTGTTTGTATTTATGTGTTCATAGAATTATTTATAAATTAATTTTCCCAAAGTTTTAAACAATATATATATATGTATATATATATATATAGGGTGTCGTAATATAAATTGGACCCATGTGACTGTTAAAAACTCTACAACAAATAATTTGTCTTCTTTTTGGTTTCAGATTTGAAAATTGTATACTGTTATATGACATATGACATGGATTTTCGGTTCGTTCTCGGTGATCTCGTGTGCTTTGACAAGCTGTCACGTTGTGATTAGTAAACAGCAGCGTGATCAGGGCACTCGGGTACTACAGGTGTGTAACCGGAAGGAGATCACGTGATGAGAACCACGCGGTCAGATGTAGACTGAGTGCAGAGAATCACAGTCGAGCGTGGGACACGCAGCCGACCAGAGGCACCTCTGACGAGCTTGCAAGGGGGTGCAAGCGTTGTACCCGGTGTAGCTAACGGAATCAGAACAGGTGACCCCGTGGTTTCAATAAAGGACGTAGTTCGAAGTTCCTTGAAGGTTGCCGAGTTCGACAAACACCTGAAGAAGGCCGGAGGACATATCGGCCAAAACATTGTGGAAATAACAATAAAGATACAGACAATAGTCCGAAAACCCTTAATGATAAAAATCAACAAGCTTTGCCTCAGAAATTTAGACAACTAAAATCTGAGTTAGTTTTTCAAGTGCCAAAACAAAAAAAAAAAAAATTAATATAGTGACGTCTTCATGGTCTTGCTGCTGTCTTAACGATTCAGCGACAATTCTTTATACAGTTCTTTACTAAACACAGGATTGTGCAATTTCAGCATCTTGCATTCTCGTCAGATGTGTTACATTATGTCAGAGTCAGGATAATGATGCACGATCGAAATAAATAATCTAAATCCCGATTACTCTAAACACAGAGACAAAATGAATTCCTAATTCCAAACAGTGTAGTATCCATTCTTTTAAGATTACACTGTACGATCTGAAAATTTAGATGAATGCGTGTTTTTAATAGTAAAAGGAAGCCTTGCAGAGAGTATTCGAGATCAGATAGTAGTCGACAGTCAGGGAGTGTGTACGATTGGTATTGTGTGTTTGAGCGTAAGAGAATGTATCCGACTACCAATCGACACAATCAACGAAAATTATTCATACATTGACTTTTAAAATATATGTATTGCAAGAAGCTATGAAATGTTTACTTGTTTAAGATGGTTGCGAAATTTTTTGATACATTGGCTTTTTAAACATGAATAATTCAAAAAACTATGAAGTGTTTGTTGGTCAAAAGTGAACGTGAAATTTATCAATACACCGGATTTTAAAACTAAAATTCCAAGGAACTATGAAATGTTTAGGTGTTTGATATAATTGTGAAATTTATTCATTTATTAGCTTTTAAAATATTAATATTGCAATAAACTCTATTGTGCTTAATGGTTTAAAATCATTGCGAAAGTTTTTAATACATTGGCTTTTAAAAAATTCATATTGTTTGTTCGCTGGTTTGGCTTTTATGACATGTCAACCTTTGTTGGTTGTTTAATGCCAAATTCATTTTTATAAAAGTAATCACTCCTATTTAAAACAATTTAGTTTTGCATAAGTAGACACTTTAATTGTCAAAAACATTTCTATTTCAAGCAATTCAATTCAGTCAACTAGTTCTATTTCAAGAAATTCAGTTTAGTATAAGTATAAATATTTTACGCACAGTTAAATGTCAAAACAGTTCTATTTCAAACAATTCAGTTAAGTGTAGGTAGAGTTTCGCTGTCAAAAATAGTTCTATTTCAAACAATTCAGTTTTGCATATAAAAACAGTTCCATTTCAAACAATTCATTTCAGTATAAATATGTAGTTTAAATGCCAAAACAGTTCCATTTCAAGCAATTCAGTTTAGCATAAGTACGCAGTTTTAATGTCAAAACAGTTTTATTTCAACCAGTTCAGTTTAGCATAAGTACGCAGTTTAGTTATATTTGACCCACGGATAGGACCCTACCAGGTGCTACCACTCCGGACCAGAGTGGACCAGGAAGCGATGACTATGAATTGGTAATCTGCATTCCCCAAATCTCTAGCTTAACTGGAATCTCACAATCCGATTGTTTAGTGTCATATACCAGGACACTCGTTGCTGGGGGGGTAGTTTTACTCCTCTGCAGAGATACAGCCGGTGTATTCTACAGCCCCAGCTCACTGAGCACATTTATATTGCAAGAATCTATGAAATGTTTAAATGTTTAAAATGATTGTGAAATTTCGTAATTGCTTGACTTTTAAAACAACTATTTTGCAAGAAACTGTGAAGTGTTTACTTGTATAAAATTATTGTGAACTTTATTCCTCAAATGTCTTTTAAAACTGGACAGAGAGTTTGGTCACAAATCAACGGGGCTATTTTGTATTAGAAGCAAAGTATGAGAAATACCTATTAGCCTGTCTTCCTCTCTTCCTTTCACTCTCTCACGCTCTCTCTCTCTCTTTACCGGTTACTTCAAAAACCAATCATATTTTGATTAATCATTGACGGACAAAGTAAAACTGATATTTCTTTGATTCGTGTCGGTTAGTCTTAACAGTACAAGAGAAAGAATTGGGCAACCTGCTTGCTTCTCGTGAAACCAAAGGAGGACAAAACTTCGACGACAGGTTGAGAGTCACCCTCCAAAAAACCCTCTTCCAACATTGCAGTCCGAAGCGTCTATCAAATACACTCTCCTCTAACCACAAAACACATAGCTATTTGTAATTGCAGCAAGTGCAGTAGAGCAATAGTACATTACCCACGAAATATTCGGCGTATTAGGGCCACCTCCGTTATACCAGTTTATTTAAATGGGACGCAGACAGAGGTTTATAAACGTCGCAGTCTCTATTCTCACCAGACTTTGAATTTGGCAGAACCTTCTATACATTGTTGTTGTTGTTAGTCGACCATTGTCGAGGGTAACCCGAAGGCTCCCTTTTCGATAGCTACTACACAATGTGTAGGGGAGGGCGCTACTCCTTCCCTGGATTGCTCTACTTTACCCTTGATCCGTACCTTATAATGCTGAGTGTTAAGCAAGGAGGCATCAAGTACCACTTTTTGAGTCTTTGGTATGACTCGACCTGGGATTGAACCCAGGTCTCCCGGGCCATTGGCGAACACTCTAACCCCTAAAATCCCTGTGACTTTTTAATTTGTTTGCTTCTTTAACTGAAAATTTATGTTGCAGGTATGTTTTCAATATTACAATTAAAAGAGACGATACAGCTTATTGTCGTATCGAAAGAAGAGCTTCGACCAATAAAAAAACTCAGAGGAATAATTGTGTTGAATTACAATGGGGCCATTTCAAAGAAAATTTACGTTTTGATTAAAAAAAAAAGTTTACAACTTCGACATCTATAGATTTTGAACAAACCTCATGTATATTCAACAGTAAATGAATTGTGAGCTGTTATCAATATGAATATATGAATATTGATCCATGTTCCAGTATTGATTAAACAAATATATTGTAATATTTTCTTTATACAGGTTCAGATTGAGTTCAATGCAGCGCTGCCTGTTTCATGCAGTCTCGTGATGCTGGTTGACAATAAACACGTAGCAGATATAATCTACAATGTTTCCTTTACTGTTTTGGGTTGTCGAGGTCACACAGGGGGTTACTACGACCCGAGGACAAGGCATATCCCGTGTAACAGGTAGATATATCAGAATAGATAAAAAGGCAAATTGTTTAGATAGTTACAGGTCCCTCCAAAAGCATTAAAAAACGATCTTCTTTATAAAGTAAGGCACAAGAACATAAATATTCGCCCCTATGCCAGAAAAATGCTAATGTTAGTATATACTTACCCAACTCCTCCGCCACTATGATATGCGACACAAGGTTGTAAACTTTACTTTAACGAAAAATCAAATCAAATATAATACGTAATTTGTTCGGAACATAGTATTCTATGTTCGACACAGGGTTGTAAGTGTTGTGACGAATCACCTACTAATGGACTCAACCACTCTCCATAATACCAGAAGACGCAGCAATACGAAGTCAGGCTAACTTCGCCCCCGCGTGTTTATGCGAACTAGCAATGTTCTTGTAACCATCCTTTGTTCTTGTAAATATATACCTATACAATAACCGTGGTGTACTGTTCTCTTTGTGACCCCTTCCAGAGCCATCACTGTAAGCTGTGTAAGCTGTGTAATTCTAGTCTTGAATTTAGCGTTTTCCTTCATTTAAAAAGATGCCAAGGTTAATATTTTACCCATAATGGAGGAGAGAACAATTTGATGAGGGCATTCCTCGAGGATATTTGCGAGAAATGAATTCAGGTCACAGATCCCATTGTTATATAAAATATGACATGAATTTTCGGTTCGTTCCTAGTGACCCTGTGTGCTTTGACAGGCTGTCACTTTGTGATTAGTAAACAGGGCAATGGCAGAGCATCCAACAGGTGTGTAACGGGAAGGAGACCACGTGATAATCACGCGGTCAGATTTAGACAGTGCTGAGAATCGGGAGTCGAACCAGGGACACGCAGTCGAGCAGAGGGTTATGTCCTTTCTGAAGATACGGATTGCAAGGGGGTGTAAGCGTTGGCACACCCAGGAAGATAATATGGGACAAGAAGTCCCCTCTCTGAGTATTTGTCTCTCCATCAATCTTTCAAACCAGCAATAAACAGGGGCCCCTTTTCAGGAATAAAATGAGAGATATATTTTTATAAAGAAGTGTGTTTCGTTCGTTCATTGAATTTCGTAAATCATGAATAAGAGTATACAACACCATATCCAATGTCAATAAACATAAAGTTAACTGCTCCTTCTTTAGTGTTAGTAACCGTTTTAGAGACTAATGCAGTGAGAACTTTATAGACTTCTGCATTGATTACTTTATAGACTACTGCAGTAAAGACTTTATAAACTACTGCAGTCGGCACTTTATAGATTACTGCATCAAACACTTTATAGGCTACTGTAATGTGCACTTTATAGATTACGGCAGGAAACGATTTATAGTCTACTGCAGTAAGCACTTTATAGACTACTTCATCAAACATTTTATAGACTACTGCAGTAAACACTTTATAGGCTACTGCAATAAGCACTTTATAGACTACTTCATCAAACATTTTATAGACTACTGCAGTAAACACTTTATAGGCTACTGCAATAAGCACTTTATAGACTACTTCATCAAACATTTTATAGACTACTGCAGTAAACACTTTATAGGCTACTGCAATAAGCACTTTATAGACTACTTCATCAAACATTTTATAGACTACTGCAGTAAACACTTTATAGGCTACTGTAATGTGCACTTTATAGATTACGGCAGGAAACGATTTATAGTCTACTGCAGTAAGCACTTTATAGACTACTTCATCAAACATTTTATAAACTACTGCAGTAAACACTTTATAGGCTACTGCAATAAGCACTTTATAGACTACTTCATCAAACATTTTATAGACTACTGCAGTAAACACTTTATAGGCTACTGCAATAAGCACTTTATATGCTACTAAGCATTTTATAGATTACTGCAGTAAAAACTTTATGGACTACTGCAGTAAGCTCTTTATTATTATTATTATTATTATTATTATTATTATTATTATTATTATTATTATTATTATTATTATTATTACTGCAGTAAGCTCTTTATAGATGACTGCAGTAAGTGCTTTATAAACTACTGCAGTAAGCACTTCATAGATTACTTCATCAAACATTTTATAGACTACTGCAGTAAACACTTTATAGGCTACTGCAATAAGCACTTTATAGACTACTTCATCCAAAATTTAATAGACTGATGCAGTAAGAACTTTATAGACTACTGTAGTAAGCACTTTATAGGCTCCTACAATAAGCACTTTATTGACTACTTCATCAAGCCCTTTATAGACTGCTGCAGTAAGAACTTTATAGACTACTGTAGTAAGCACTATAGGCTACTGCAGTAAGCACTTTATAGATTACTGCAGCAAACACCTTTTGTTTTGTCCTTGCGATGATTCCGCCGGTACATTCTGCAGCCTTCTTCTGGTGTAATTGTTGAAATGTGTGACATATTAACTGGTAATGCTGAGAATAATCTTTTGAAAATGGTTTCAGTTCCAGTTGACAAGTAAATATTTAACAAAACGTCACGAATCAATAATAATTACACCTTCCAGTTCAGCTTTGAATCTAAAATGGTCAAAGCTCCACATAGGCAACTCCAAACAGCAACAACCCAGTCAGTTGGTTGGGCTCTAGAATACAACGACTGCATCTCAGCAGAGGGGTAAGGTTCCCTGCAAGTGTCCTGGTGGTCCAGTCGTCCGGGGCTGTAAAATACACCGACTGCATCTCTGCAGATGGATAAGAACCCCCCCTCCCTTTGAATGACCTGGTGGCCCAGTCGGTTAGGCCTGTAGACTACACCGACTGCATCACTGCAGAGGGATAAAAAAAAAACCATGAGTGTCCTGGTGGCCCAGTCAGCTGATGCTGTAGAAAACACCAACTGCATCTCTGCAGATGGATACCCACCCCCATGAGCGTCGTGGTGGCCCAGTCGGTAAGGGTTATAGAATACACCGACTGTATCTCTACAGAGGGTTAAGACGCCTCCGCCAACGAGTGTCCTGGTCGCCCAGTCGGCTCGAGCCGTAGATTATACTGACTGCACCTCTGCAGAGGGGTATGACTCCCCTAACAAGTATCTTAGTTACGACACGAAACAATCTGATCATGAGGCTCCTAGTAATGCTGCCATCGCTCCCAGGTCCACTCGAGCCGAGAGTGATAACACCAGATAAGGTTATATCGATGAGTCAAATAAAACTGTTCACATTTAAACTGTACCTATGCTAAATTTAATTGTTTGAAATAAAACACAAAATGTGCACTGATGTTAAACTGGATTATTTGAAATTAAGTGAAACCATGAAACTGTGTGCAAAAATAATATCTGGCTGGTTTAAAAATATTATCAACAAAATGCGTTTAAAAATCATGTATCTAATATATGTAGGAAAAGGATTTGGTATTAAATAACCAGCAATGTTTGATATGCCATAAAACCAAACCAAACCAAAGTAAACTAAACAATAGCTATAAAAACAAAATCTAACTTCAACAAAAATGGATATTCACTAAGATATCTCTCTACTTAGCTTGACAAGTAAGTTTTTTTTTTACTAATTTTCGTTGAGGCACACAGGTTTCAGGTTACTTACATTTCCTGCTATTTGTCTGAGGTTAACCATCTTAATAAAGAACAGGATCGTCGTTGCTTAAGATCGGTAATCTAGTAAAAACCTGTATTTGAATCGTGACTTGACTGTAAGTCAACTTTTTACAATCGTTAACTGTGAGTCTCACCAAAATATCAGAATAATGCTTTCACTATAATCAGCCCTGAACACGGGTGTTTTTACATGTTTCTTTGTGCTTTTGTTTGTACATTTTCACAAGAATTGTTAAGTTGTTTGCTTGGCTTACACGAAAGTGTAAGGAACACTATGTTTATCCGATATTGTATCGACTTTACTGCAGATTCAATGATCATAGTTTAGAATCTGTACTCACGAAACTCAAAATAAGCTTATAAAAAAAGAATTAAGAATTTGAAATTGTCTTTTAATTGGAATCATTTTGAGACGAGGCTTCTTAATTAATTTTTATTTATTTTTGTCCTCATCTTGGTAGTTTTTTGTGTTGTTTCTTCTTTCACTACCTTGGATAGGAATGCTGAGTCTTGTAACCGTATCCCCTGTAATTGTCAGAAGATAGCGGTTTCAAATCCTACTCAAGCTGGCCAGTGGTTTACTTGGTCAAAAACGTGGTGCGATAGACAACAACTATGGCAGGCAGTAATTACTGGGGGTACGGTTACAAGACTCAGCATTCCTATCCGAGGTTGCGGTAAATCATCTGAAGAAGGCCAGAGGTGAAATTTGGCCGAAACGTAGTGAAAGAAGAAACAACACAAAAAACTACCAAGATGAGGACAAAAAGTCCGCAATAAATAAAAATTGATTCTCAGATTAAGAATTTGATATTTTAAAAATTGCCTCAGATTGCCTACAGATTCTTGAGTGTGGTCATCGTTGCTTAATTTTGACAATGTAACATAAACCGGTGTTTTAATTGTGGTTTGATCCAAAATCATCCTTCGACAAAATTTAACCATGAGTCTTAATCAGAATAACGGTAAACAGTCTGAAAATCAAGTGCAAAATTTTCTGTTTTTTCTGTGCCTTCTACTGGGGTCAGATTGTAATATATGTGCACTCAATATATAATCAAATTGTCGCAGAGATAAGGTTTTTGTCTTGGCCGATACGGATATAGTTGAAACCCTATCTCAATCCAATATTGTGTCGATTTTTTTTCATATACAGGGATTAGAGTATAGTATCTGTAGCTTGTATAAGCTTATAAACATTAAAATTAGATCTGTAAATTACAAAAAAACAAGTATATATGTACCTACACACTTGAGTAAATTTCATCATGTACAGTAAACTCTGAGACACAAGTCGACCTTTTAAGTCTGAAAAATCTCTACAAGAATAAATTTAAATTCCAACATTTATCTTTGTGACTTTATATATGACTTTCTATGCACTAACAAATCTCTGGATTAAAGGCCCCAGACGGTTTGGGCTGTTGAATACACTGACTTCTTTGCAGAGAGGTAAAACTTCCCCAACGAGGGCCATTCATATAACGGTAAACAATCTCGTGGTGAGGCTCCAGTAACGCTGGAGCTTTGGGGAATGCAGAGTACCCCTTCATTGCAATCGCTCCCAGGTCCACTCAAGCCCGGAGTGATAGCAACAGATAGGGTCATATCTATGGATCAAATAGAATTAAACTCTGTGCTTATGCTAAACTGAATTGTTTGAAATAGAACGGTTTTGACATTGAAACTGCGTATTTATGCTAAACTGAATTGTTTGAAATAAAATTTTTTTGACATCGGAAACGCGTAATTATGCTAAACTGAATTGTTTGAAATAGGACTGTTTTGACATTGAAACCGCGTACTTATGCTAAACTGAATTGTTTGAAATAGAACTCTTTTGACATTGAAACTGAGTATTTATGATAAACTGAATTGCTTAAAAGAGAATTGTATTCTGAGATTTAAATTCCGTACTTAAGCTAAACTGAAATGTTTAAAATAGAAATGTTTTTATATTTCACTGAGTGTAAACAAAATCAGTATTTATGCATATTTGACGATGGGAAGATCTTGGAACGTCAAAGTTTTATCAACCTGACTTAATCATATTTACCAACCCCTCCTCTCGGGCAGGATATGACACAAGGTCAGTTTTTAAGCGGAGTTTTACAGGTTTGAATTCAGAGTTTTCCTTCTAGACTAATTGCCTCACCAAGGCTGAAGAACCTAGTCTGTCCTACTATTGACCCATAGTTGGAGGGAGACTAATTGGATTCATACCTTTCCCAAGGGTATTAGTGATATGTGAAATGCAATCAGTCTCGTCCAGGATTTGAACTCGTGTCACCGTGTCCATTTCCTACGATGATAACCATTACACAACGGGCACCTCCTGACTTAAATCAGCGTAGAATGACTAAAAAAGCGTTGATACGCCGTAAAACAAAACAACCAAACAACCAACCTACCAAATCTTTACCACTGAAAAGTCAATCAGAGGTAAGAGTCAGGATTTTAGCCGAACCGTATCAGTTGACACGTAATTTACGATAGATTTTTTTCAGGCCGACACGTTTGACTAGTATGCTTCAATTTACGGCAGGTGAGAACTAAGAGCAAGTTAAACGTTAACGTTTCAAAATCACATTTAGTCTCATAAACTAACCGTTGTTATTTTACATTTATGTTGGGGTGCCCGTGGTGTAATGGTTATCGTCGGAGGAAATGGACACGGCAACACGAGTTCAAATCCTGGACGAGGCTGATTGCATTTCATATAGCACTAATAACCTTGGGAAAGGTATGAATTCAATAATTCTCCCTCCAGCTATGGGTAAATAGTAGGACAGACTAGGTTCTTCAGCCTTGGTGAGGCAACTAGTCTAGGAGAAGGAAAACTCTGAATTCAAACCTGTTAAACTCCGCTTGTGTCATATCCTGCCCGTGTGGAGGGGTTGGGTAAATATGGATAAGCTTATGAAATTTGTAATATCACATTTTCTGCATAATAAAAGGTAATTACGAATTCGGTGCATACTCTACTGTAGTTTTAAAATGAAAAAAAAAAAAAAAATTCTAGAAGAACGTATTGAAAATAATGATAAGTTTTTCGTATTATTTCTTCAGAATTAAAAATAAAAGACTAAGCGGAGGGGTTGGTAAATATGGTTATTTTACGTTTAAAATAGTTTTAAAGAGCCACTAATTGCTCGAGTGTATACAGCATACGTCTGTTGGTTTTTTGGGTTTTTTTTTTTTTACTTTAATCTTGTGGTAGTATTAAATCTTTTGTTCATAGTAAAATTAATATTTTCATCTGAGTATTTCAAAATAACCTGAGGACTCGCCATGAGTACGGATACTACACACTGATCCAAGACAGAATTACTCATTCACACATAACTATGCATTTGGTTTAGTTTCTTTGTACATCAGCCTTCTTGTGTTATTTGATTTCAAAGCAACGCCATCACAGTTGTTCTTCTTTCAGGGATACATTTTAATCCATTGCTGAAGTAATAAGGGAGTTCATGCCTTTCTCTAGAGCATTAGTCTGAAAGTGAACGTGATGTAATATAATGGCCGAGGGATTTCGTTTTATATATATTGCCTTTCGGTTTAGTTAGGCTGAGAACCTTTCGCTTAGCGCATGGGTTAATTAGGTGCAACATGAGCGCAGGTGTTCACGCGCGCGCGGGGAGGATGTGTCATTCAGAGATGTCAAAATAAAAATCCCAGATATGAATTGGGACCAGGTGATGGGTGACGTCATGCACCGGAAGCATGGGCTGAGATTTGAGAAAAGTCAGTGAGTTGAGTTTTTGCCTCCGAAGAAGAAGGTTGACTTTCGGAGCCTGCCGAGGCATTGCGGCGGGTGCCGCGCGTGGTGAAGGGTAGATTGAAAAGTCAGCATAGAAAGATTGTGTATCTCTCTCCTTATGTCGAAAAACCTTTTAACTCAAAGGTAATTAAAAGTTTCGTACTTGAACTAAGAAGTCGTGAGTTTTTTGAGTTTTGTTTGTGTTTCGGGATTCCTATGTTATCTATATAAGAGTTATGAACATTCTATGTACGTTTCATTTATCCGTTTATTATGGGTATGTGTCAGTGATAGCGTGACTATTATTTGAATTCGATTGCTTCAAGGCTGCAGTTCAGCATGAGAGCCACGGAGACTTTCTCAACTATGTATTTAAATCAATAAAATAAATAATAAAATTGAAAGAGGCTTATTTGAAGAGGAAACGCAAAGAGGAGAGAAAAATGGAGAAAAGTAAAAAAAAAAAAATCCTTCTGAAGGAGATCTGGATTAGAATTTAATAATGTCAAGTCATTTCTGGATTACACAGCAAGTTAAACTAAACCCGTGCTTTGGGCACAAATGAAAAGAGGCTACACACAGCCTGTCCCTCAAGGTCTTCCCTTGACCGTAATTTCTTATATGACACGCGTTTCCTGTGCTGGAAAAATATTTTTTCTTAGGGAAGGTAGAAGATTAGCATGGATCCTGCAATGAATGCAAGAATAAGGCACATTTGGTAACATGAATTCTTCCCTGTGGCATACTAGGACGAGTTAAAATATTTGAAATATTTCCATCCGGGCTAGCTTGTGGCACTTATATCACGTGAATGAAACCGTTGAAGCTGTGGTGGTGGAAGGTACCCGTTGAAGTTAGTGGTATTGTGGTAGTTAGTGGGCTGGCATGTTGTGTTTTCTTCACTTCGTATGTGATTTGAAAATCAGACAGCAGCTGAATTTGGGGACTTATGCTTTAGGTGTTCAAACTAGGCCATTACGCTGTTGTAGCAACCCAAAATATTTCTTGTGCTGAAAGTGAAAGGGTTAGTTTAAGTTAAAATGTTTAATGGCACAGCAACACTTGATGTTTATTCAAGGCACATCTTCATTATGCTCATGATTTTTCTAAAAAACAGTTTTATGATATATCAACCATTGTTAGTTATTTAATGCCAAATCCTGTTTATGGTTTGATTTGGTTTGATTTTATGCCATATCTACCATTGTAGGTTATTTAAAGCTAAATCCATTTCTATACATATAATAATCTGAATTTTTAGAAATCAAACTGTTTATAAGTATGCAGTTTAAATGTCAAAAATATTTCTATTTCAAGCTATTCAGTTGAGTCAACAAAGTTAAATGGTTCCATATATTGCTGTACATAACAAACAATTTATTTAAACTTCAGTCATTTATTTACACACAGTTAAATGTAAAAACAGTTCTATTTAAACCAATTCAGTTCAGCATAAGTACGCAGTTTAGTTCTATTTGACACATAGATATGACCCTATCAGATGCTATCACTCCGAGCCAGAGTGGACCAAGGAGCGATGGCAATAAAGGGGTACTCCGCATTCCCCAGAGCTTCAGCATTACTGGAGTCTCACAGTCAGATTGTTTAGTGTCATACCTAGGACACTTGGTGGGGAAGTCTTACCCATAAGCAGAGATGCAGGCGGTGTACTCAACCGTCCCAGCCGACTTGGCCAACTCATGTTTATATATATATATATTAAATTTATATGATTTGAAAACGCATTTTGTTGATAACATCTTCGGTTTGGTTTGTTTAGGTTTGTTGGGTTTTATGGCAGATCAACCTTTGTTGGTTATTTAACGCCAAATCCATCTTTATGCAAATAATCAGTTCTATTTAAAACAATTCAGTTTAGCATGAGTATCCAGTTTAACTGTCAAAAACATTTCTATTTCAAACTATACAAGCAGTTATAAATAACAATTCGGTTCAGTGTAAGTACAGTTGCAATGTCAAAAACAATTCAATTTCAAATAATTCAGTTTAGCATAAGCAAGCAATTTAAATATAATGACAGTTTAATTGTGAAAAATATTTCTGTTTTGAGCTATTCAGTTCAGTTAAGCTCTTCTAATTCAGCTAATTCAGTTTAGTATGAGTACAGATTTTGTTTACACAGTTACATGTCAAAACAGTTCTATGTTAAACAATTCAGTTTCAGTTTTTTGTTTCAATGTCAAAAAACAGTTCTATTTCAAATAATTCAGGTTAGCATAAGTACGCAGTTTAAATGTAAGTACGGTTTAATTGTCAAAAACATTTCTATTTCAAGCTATTCAGTATAATCAAACAATTCAATTTAGCATAAGTATGCTGTTAGATCTATTTAACCCATAAATAGGGCCCTATCAGGTGATACCACGCCGGACATGAGTAGACCTGAGAGCATTGGCAATGAAGGGGTGCTCGATATTCCCCAAGGCCCGAGCAATACTGGAACCTCACCATCAGACTATTTAGTGTCATATCCAGGACACTTGTTGGTGGGGACTTACCTCTCCGCAAAGGTGCTGTCGGTGTATTATACAGCCCCAGCCGACTGGGCAATGTTTCCAAGTATTGTTATGTAATACAAATAATTCAGTTTTGGCACACAGTTAAAGATTTTTATGTATTTCTATTTAACACTAATAATTTTATTCTTTACACATAGTTAGTTGATGAAACAGTTCTATTTCAACCAATTCAATTTAGCATGTTTGCTCTCAGTTTAAATGTCACACAGTTTTATTTATGCGAAATGTGCAAAAAAAAAACTAAAAAAAAAACCAAAGCAAAAACAAACAAAAAACGTGTGATGGGTACTGAGATGAATATTTTAGTTAAAACAATTTTTACAAATGATCTAAACGTGGTTTTGCTAGAGTGGAAATACGTTGACTCTCCAGTAAATAAAAAGTTTCCGGGCGCAACAGTCAGTAATAATGTCATTCAAGCAGTTTGGGACATTAAAGGATCAATTACTATTTTGTTTTTTGAAAAAAAAAGTGCTTACGTTAAATGATTTTTTCCAATTACCAACTCTACGGGCAAAATTCACCTTATTTATTGAATAAGTAACGGGTATTTGCTGCAAACATGATCAACTATTTTAATGTTATTACTCCTCTTTCCCCATATGTACTTGTTTTGTTTTAGTTTTTTTTCTACGAAAGCTTTCACTGTCTTATGTTGAAAATATTCATCCAATGAGAAAGACAAACCACATACAATCTGAACGATTGAGCTGTGCCAAAAAATCAAGTAATACTCCCTTAAGATTCAGATTTGATGTGGAACTTGGAAAGAGTCACTTATAAAGGTGGTGAAATGGTTATCATCGTAGGAAATGGACACGGTGACACGAGTTCAAATCCCGGACGAGACTGATTGCATTTCACATATCACTAATACCCTTGGGAAAGGTACGAATCCAATTATTCTCCCTCCAGCTATGGGTAAATAGTAGGGCAGACTGGGTTCTTCAGGCTTGGTGAGGCAATTAGTCTAGAAGGAAAACTCTGAATTCAAACCTGTAAAACTCCGCTTAAAATTGACCTTGTGTCATATCCTGCCCGAGTGGATGAGCTTATGAAATTCGTAATATCACATTTTCTCCATTATAAAAAGTAATTACAAATTCGGTGCGTACTAAACCGTAGTTATAAAATGAAAAAGAAATTTCAAGTAGAACGTATTGAAAATAATGATAAGTTTTTCGTATTGTTTCTTCAGAATTAAAAATAAAAGACTAAAATACATTGCTTGCAGGATGAAAGAGAAAAATACGAAACTCGTTGAAAAACTCACCAAGATTTTAGATTTTTTGCAATCCACTGACTTTTGTATGAGCCTTACCTGCTCAGATATCAAAACAGAAATTTGAGTAAGTTTTTCGAGATTTTTTCAGAACTGGTAACGTGTTGGCAGTAGAAAAAAGGTTCAGCTATGTCTCTTTTTTTTCTCTGTGAGGTTTTGAACTTTTGAAAGACCGTAGTTGATATTTTCTGAGAATAGAGATAGAAACGAAATCGCAAAACAGATGAATAACTACAGTGATTTTTAATAACCAATTCAATTAATTGAGGAATACAAGAAAATATATTTCATTCTTGAATGGTACATAAACAAAAAATGAGGTAGGTAGAATAATTTAAGATAAAACATAAAATTAAAAAAAAAAAAAGGCTAAAAGTTAGTATAATCAAACTAGACAATAATTTACTATTCAAGGGGTGTCCTCGTAGTGTAATGGTTAAAACGATGGACTACGGAATCGTAGCAAGCGAGTTCGAACTCCAGTCGTGCTATTACGTTCACTTTCGGGCAAATACTCTTGGGAAAGGTATGAACCCACTTATCCTCCTAACTATGGGTTAAATAGTACCACAACTGTTCTTCTAGAAGATTGGCTTTGGCATTAAATAACCTACAAAGGTTGATATCTCATTAAAACAAAG
>CAUZXS010001031.1:0-25000 GCA_963585895.1 Sepioteuthis lessoniana | reverse complement strand
GAGAGAGAGAGAGAGAGAGAGAGAGGGAGAGTGAGAGAAAGAGTGGGTAAATCTGATTGGCCACGAACATGCTCTTAGCCTATTGATACAAGCCTCAGATCGAACGATCGATAGAGAGGCGGATAGAAGGCACTCATGAGCATAGGGTTTGTGCATTTTTAATTATTTGCTGATCGAGAACAAGCACGCGAACTGCATCTTCTGTGCACATATATCGTTTGATACTCTCTGGCCTGCTATTTGACCTCAAAGAATACCACTACCACCATTACAACAATTGCCAATAATACGCCATCTCCATCACATCAACCAGTTTTCCACCGCTATCATTATCAGCGCTACCATCGTACTATCACTGCTCCTACCATACCATCATCACACCAATACAAGTACATCATAGGTAAAAGTACAGTCCTTATCTTAATCACTACCTCATTAACCATATCTTCAAAAAAACTCCCCTATTAATATTTTAAGTCTGAAAAACAGCCATTACCATCATACCATCTTTTGTTTATAATTACCAGCAGTTAAATAGCTCCTCCCTTACCATTTTCATCCTGTCCGAAAAACTGAGTGTGTCCTTGTGCAGATGGGTATTATCACCTTAAAAACCGTGTCCGGGCTATGATACTCAATCAGATGTGATGGTACTATTTACCAACCCCTCCGCTCGGGCAGGATATGACACAAGGTCAATTTTTAAGCGGAGTTTAACAGGTTTGAATTCAGAGTTTTCCTTCTCCTAGACTAGTTGCCTAACCAAGGCTGAAGAACCTAGTCTGTCCTACTATTTACCCATAGCTGGAGGGAGAATAATTGGATTCATACCTTCCCCAAGGGTATTAGTGCTATGTGAAATGCAATCAGTCTCGTCCAGGATTTGAACTCGTGTCGCCGTATCCATTTCCTACGACGATAATCAGATGTGATGGTGAGGCTCTTGTTCTGAAAATCTAAGGAGTTTAGATTGTACGTCTATACCCATTACTCATTGGTTTACTTGGAGCCAGAGTAGTATTACCCTCTAAGGTCCAATTAATGGGTCTAGTAGAACCGTTTAACCATTCAATAAATATAATAATAATTATTATTATTATTGATACCCTTGAGAAAGGCATGAACTCCTTTATCTCCATCAGCTATGGGTCAAATAGAACCACAACTGTTCTTCTACGAGAATAGATTTGTTATAAGATAATCAATGAAGATTGATATGGCATTAAACAATAGGAAACTTACCGAAACCTCTTCGACTATGTAGAATTCTTAGCAAGGCCTGAAGACTTTTGCAAGACGATATCAATAAAGCTGTGTATGAATCCTATGATTAAATAGCTCCACATATTTCATGCCGAATAATTCCAATTTATTACTTGATAGTAGCGATCTTCTCTCGTTGAACTGGGTTACATGGTCTCAATAGCAAGGAACGATTTTCGTCTAGACCTAAAACTTCGAGTCTAATCAGAAGACGACATTAACAAATTCCGAACCCAATGTAGACTACACCAAGTACACGTCTGCAGAAGTGTAACCCCTCTAGCACGTGTTCTGGGTATGACAATGAACTGCATCTGATGGTGAGGCTCCAGTCCCGGAGCTTTAGGAAAAGTGAAGTACCTCACCAGTGTCATTATACCCGGTCGACTCTGGGCCTGAATAGTAGTGACCGTTAGGGTCCAATTCATAGGTCAAGTGTTCTGTGTATGAAATTAAACTTAAACTGATGGTGAGGCTCATGTCCTGAAACTTTTGGGAATCTAGAGTACTCTTTCAGAGCAATTACTCCCGGTTCGACTCTGGGCAGGAGTGGTTGTACTAATTAGGGTCCCATCTATGGGTCGAATAGGACTAGTGTTCTGGGTATGACACAAAGTTGAATCTGATGGTGAGGCTCCAACCTTGGAGCTTTAGGGAAAGTGCAGTACTCCTTCAGTGCTATCATTCCCAGGTCCACTGTAACATGAACTGGAAGGGCCCGTTAGAGGTCCCATCTATAGGTCAAATAAAACTGTTCAATCGTTTTTAAAGATTATTATTATTATTAATTATTTGAAACCATACATCTGTGAGAAAATTATGTATTATTACATAGCAGTATTTGATGAATAAAATTAGAATTTTGAATAGCGATACATTAAACCATTTAACAGAGTGAAAACAACTCATTAACATTGAAAAGAACTACCAGTGTTATGAATAATTGAAAATATTTAACTGTATATAAAGAAATGATTGATGTTGTATAGAATTATTAATGTTTGATCGGAATACTAGAAACGATTTTTGTGTGTACAAATACAAATGATTAATATTGAATCGAATTGTTTGTGTTTGATTGGAATACTTGAAAATGTATAACTGTAGGCAAAAATAGTTGGTCAGACTTAATAGCATATCAACCCTTGTAGGCTGTTTAAAGCTAAATCTTATAAATACTTATATATATATATATATATATATATATATATATATATGATTTGTAAGCAAACAGTCTATTAATAATATATTAGAACGGGAAAGAGTTCAATTGTTTGTCCACAGTAAAAAAAAAAAAATACTAGTAACCCCTTAACTTCAACAATTTATCATCAGTCATTTGTTTGCACCTAGTTAAATGGTTACACATATATGATTTATAAGTGATTACTTTGTAGGTAATCTTATTTTAAAGATTATAAGGTTCGTTGGTTGGTTGGTTGGTTTTTTGTTTTACGACATCACAAACTTTTCGGGTCATTTAACCCGAATTAAATTTTAAACAGTTCAGTTTAGTATCAGTATAGTTTTTGTTTACAAACAGTTAAATGTCAAAACAGTTCAGTCAAAAGTCAAAACATCCCAGTTAAATGTCAAAACAGTTCTATTTCAAGCAATTCAGTTTAGCATAAATGCAGTTTACTTGTGTCTGACCTATAGATGGGACCCTATCAGGTGCTACCATCCTGGGCCAGAGTTAACCGGGGAGCTTTGGCAGTGAATTGGTACTCGATATTCCCTAAACCTCCAGCATTACTGGAACCTTACCATCATATTTTTTAGTGTCATATACAGGACACTGGTTGGGGGTATTACCCTCTGCAGAGAAGCTCGCGGTGTATTCTACTGCCCCAAAAGACTTGGGAATCATTTGTTTGCTCACACTCAAATCACTTCAAGTATTGCTATCTAATACCCATAGTTTTGTTTGCACATAGTTAAATGGTTCCAAGTAATGTTATAGAACATAATTCGATTTAACATCTCTCATTTATTTGCTCACAGTTAAAAGATTAAACAGATTTATTTGGCTGATGAAAAGATTCCTTTCAATGTTCTTCCACTTCGGGTCAGATTATACCTGAGTGCTATAGTATTAAAGGAATACTCCAAATTTTCCAAAGCTCCAAGATTGAAGCTTCAGTATCAGATGGTTTGGTGTCATATCCAAGACTCTGGTTGTCGAGTCTTACCCATTGAAGTACTGCAGTATGCGTATTCTACACTCCCAGCCGACTGGGAATGTAGAATATTATATTATATATATAGAATATATTATATTATATATAGAATATATTATATTATATATATAGAATATATTATATTATATATATAGAATATATTATATTATATATATAGAATATTAATATTATATAGAATGTATCAGTGCTAGATAGCAGTACTTGAATCCATTTCTCTGTCATTAAACAAATGATTAATATTGAATACAATAATTCGTGCATGTTAAGAATGACAAAAAACATCTAACTTAGAACAAACCAATGATTAATATTAATTAAGATTATTAGTATTAGATACGGACACTTGAAAAAATTAACAAGGATAAACAAATGGGTTTAAGAACAACACGCCCGAAAATCATGTACGTGGTGCCTTTAATAAGTTTCAGACTTTTTTTGTACAAGCACTTAAGATTGTTGTAAACTCTTGAAAATTCAGTATGTTATTGCTATACATCTTATAAGATGACTGACCAATTTTTATGTTTTCAGGTTTAAATGAACAGCTACAGCAAGAATTGGAATACACCCTACTAAAGCCTGATTGTCACAGCTGGTGGATTTCAAAAATGCAATCTGGACGTGAGGACACTTTAGAAGAACGGTATGCCATAAAATTCTGTTTTAAACTTGGGAAAAAATACCACAGAAACGTATAGAAGGCTTCAGACTGCTTTTGGACAATCTTTCATGAATCGAGCATCAGTTTTTGAGTGGCATAAGAGATTCATGGATGGCAGGGAGTCTGTGAGGGATGATGAGAGGTGTGGGAGGAGTAAGGAATTCAATACACCACAGTTGATTGGCCAAAGGGTTAGGGTTAGAGTTAGAGTTACTCTGTTGAGGTTTTAAGGGAGTTCAGGAAGAGATTCCGTCGGAAGAGGCCAGCACTCTTCAAATCGTGTCCGTGGCATTTCTACCAGGACAATGCACCAGTCCACTTCTCCATCCTTGTCACAGACTATTTGACAAGATGGGCATCCAGACAGTTCCTCACCCTGTAGATATAAAATAACATCAGACGCGTTGATATGCCGGTTAAACAAATGAATTAATTAATCAATCAGATTTCTGTAATAAGTTTATTTTGGGTTTTTTTCATGTCTATTAGCTTCGAGATCTGACATTGTTTTTTTTGTTTTTGTTTTTATTCTTTTAATCTTTTACAAGTGATACAGCTTACAGATAAAAAAAAACAAACTTTTTTATTATACTCAGATTGAACCAAATTTTTATGCGAATTTTCAAATTTTCAAATTTGTATATTTTTGACTGATGTGAAATAGTCGAGAATCTTTTAAAGATGCCACATTGTATGAAATAACTTTTATTTTTCAGTTTGACAACACCAAGCACAAGGATATTCTCCTTGAGGAAGTAAATATGTCTAGATTTCGTATGATATGCAATAAGATCAAGTTTCCAATAAGAAGATTTACTTCTTAGCGACTGCATATTCAGAAGGGCAAAGTCATAAGATATTGGGGCATATTCAATGGATTTTCAGCTTATCTCCTTCAAATGTCTTTTTCTTCTTTTTCTTCTTCTTTTGATTTATTTTTTTACTTAACTCATTTCCCGGGTATATAAAACTCACATTCCATAGTTTACTTCTTTCTTTCTTTCTTTCTTTCTTTCTTTCTTTCTTTCTTTCTTTCTTTCTTTCTTTCACTCACTTCTCCGCCTTTGTTTGTTTGTGTGTCCTTTTCTTTCTTTCTTTCTTTCTTTAACACGCTTCTTTTTTTTCTTTCTTATCCTCAATTATCTCAAGTTGTTTTGTTTGTTTGTTTCTTTCTTTCTTTCTTTTCCATGATTTACCCGATATTCTTTCTTTCTTTCTTTCTTTCTTTCTTTCTTTCTTTCTTTCTTTCACACCCATCCATGCCTTTTCTTTCTTTCTTTCTTTCTTCCTTTCTTTCTTTCTTTCTTTCTTTCACACCTATCTATGCCTCTTTCTTTCTTTATTTCTTTCTTTCTTTCTTATCATGTTAATTGATATTCTCTGTTAATCTTATCAAACACTCATTTACCAATCAATGTCAATGCCTTTTACCGAGATCGGATTTTTAGAATCCTTCAACATTTCAAATTAAAACTTCTTTTAAAATACGAACAATTCTTCGTAAATTGTTCCAAGCCAAAGAATATTTGGCAGCTGTTAATTGTGTTAATTCCACTGACTTTATCTACTTTGAAATAGCACCTGCAACATTTAATGTGATTAATCAGATTTCAACCCAATTTAATTGCTATTCATTCACAGAAGAAAACAATGGATTTATGATGACCTAAGTTTCTCTACTAAATTTCCATATTCCAGCGATGGATTTGAATACTAGTAAAATCACATATAACTGTCGTCCAGTATCTGTATATCTACCATTCTCTCATTGCATATTTCTCAGTTTTATCATGCATATAAAAATCAACTACCTTTCCTTCCCCCCCTCTCTCTCTCTCTCTCTTTCTCGCTTTGTCTATCTCAGTCTTTTGATAGCTATCCCTGTGTCAATGCCAGTCTGGTAAAATTTCTCTCTCTGTATATCCATACAAGCATGATAAACATCTATCTATCTATCTATCTATCTATCTATCTATCTATCTATCTATATATATATATATATATATATATATATATATATATATATATATATATATATACATATATTCTTATATATCAGTCTCTGTTTATAACTACCAATGTAAACATTAATGTACGTACGTATGTATGTATGTATGTATGTATGTATGTATCTATCTATCTATCTATCTATCTATCTTGCTAGCTAGCTGTAATGGAACACCTTTAAATCAACTAGCTGGCATATTAAAATGTGTTCCATTTTTTTGATTTCAGTCTTTTCACGTGTATATATCTATCATTGTATGTATGTATGTATGTATGTATGTATGTATGTGTCTATCTATCTATCTATCTATCGATCTATCTAGGAAGCTAATTAATGGTGTTCCAATCTATCTATCTATCTATCTATCTATCATCTTTTCTTTTATTTTTCTTAATCTGATTTTTTCCGCCTCACTTTGATCCCTTTTATGTCCGTTGATAACAACAATAGCGACGGATTATTTCCCTTGCTTAATAACATTGGTTCAAGACGTTCAGTATTTTTTGTCTAATAGTAACTGTTTCCAACCAATCAAATTAATGATCGTCAACAAAAGGGAATTCAAAAATCTCAAAACACTTGAAATACTTCGACTTTAAGGTCACGTGTCTCTGAGGGATATCAAGCGATCAGACATGATCTAGTCGACTTTACTGAGGCTGGACATTTTTCTGTCTTCTCTCTTTATCCTCACTGACCAACACTAAAATCTTTCCGTCAACAGTGACAAAAATAATTTAAAAAGTAAAAGGTTACAGTTATTGGGTGAGATTAGAGAAATTAAGATCAAGTACTTAACTCGCCGAAAGAAAGGCACTTAATGTAAAATGTATAAAACACAAATTGACCTCCTATAGAATATCGTTCTCAACTCTAGGCTCATGCCGAGACATGGAAATTGGAGTGTTCGCTGTTTTGTTTCACGACGTATCAACCCTTTTCGGATAATTTAACGGTGATTTAAATTTCAAACAGTTCAGTTTATTATAGGTATAGTTTTTATTTACAAATAGTTAAATGTCAAAACAGTTCTATTTTAAATAATTCACTTTAGCATAAGTACACAGTTTCAATGTCAAAGACAGTTCTATTTCAAACAATTCATTTTAGAATAAGTACACTGTTTACTTCTATTTGACCCATAGATTGCACCCTATCAAGTGCTAGCACTCCGGGCCAGAGTGGATTGGGGAACGATGGCATTAAATGAATGCTCCCCATCTCTAAAGCTTCAGCAATACTGGAACCATCAGATTGTTTAGTGTCATATCCAGGACACTCTTTGGTGGGGGGTCTTAACTCTCTGCAGATTAGGTATCGGTGTATTCTACTGACTCAGCTGACTGGGCAAAAACTGGAGTGCAGTATTTAGATTTAATAGTGTATAAGGAGTGTGACAAAATACTTTTTTAAAAAGGCACATGGTAATAAGGACTGATTTAAAAAATAGGGTGTAATAATTTGAATCGTTACTATTAGACATAAAATTCTGAACGGCTTGAACCAATGTTATTAAGCAAGGGAGATAATACGTTGGTACTGATGTTATCAACAGGCATCATCATCATCATCATCATCATGTTGTTGTGCCACCAGCATGGATATCCCTGACCCTCTCCCGCCACCTCTCCCTATCGTTCATCGCTTCTGGCAGGTCCTTAGGGCTACATCCCGTATCCTCACAGAGCTCCTGTATGTAGGTTCGAGCTAGTTGCCCTGCTTTTGCTCGGCCATGTGAAGAGGTCCATAGGAGTATATCACTTATGAGCTCGTCCCTACTTCTACAGCAGTGTACCGCATGTCTGGTTCGTCAAATTTGGATAGTTTTCGTGATGGGTGGTAGGTGGCCGAACAGCTTCTGCTTTGTGGGATGTTGCCTCCAGGACCTGTTCAATATTGGTCTAAGCATTCTTGTGTAGTTGCCGTCAAGTTTTTTCTCCAGCCGTTTAGTTAGCGTCCATGTAGTGTATCCATATAGCAGTATCGGCAAGATCGCTGCTTGGAAGTAACTGCGTTTTATATCGACAGGTATAAAAGTGATCAAAGTGAGACGGAAAAGATCATATTGAGAAAAATAAATAAATAGATAGACAGATAGATCAGACTGAGATAGATACATATGAAGAGACTGAGATAGATAGATAGATAGATAGATAGATATGAACATACTGAGATTGATAGATAGATAGATAGATAGATAGATAGATAGATAATGAACGGAGTGAGATAGATAAATAGATAGAACAGACTGAGATAGATAGATAGATAGATAGATAGATAGATAGATAGAATAGACTGAGATAGATAGATATGAAGAGACTGAGATAGATAGATAGATAGATAGATAGATAGATAGATAGATATAAACAGAGTGAGATAGATAGATAGATTGATAGATAGATAGAAATGAACAGAGTGAGATAGATAGATAGATAGATAGATAGATAGATAGATAGATAGATAGATAATGAACAGAGTGAGATAGATAAATAGATAGAACAGACTGAGATAGATAGATAGATAGATAGATAGAATAGACTGAGATAGATAGATATGAAGAGACTGAGATAGATAGATTGATAGATAGATAGATATAAACAGAGTGAGATAGATAGATAGATAGATAGATTGATAGATAGATAGAAATGAACAGAGTGAGATAGATAGATAGATAGATAGATAGATAGATAGATAGATAGATAGATAGATAATGAACAGAGTGAGATAGATAAATAGATAGAACAGACTGAGATAGATAGATAGATAGATAGATAGATAGATAGAATAGACTGAGATAGATAGATATGAAGAGACTGAGATAGATAGATTGATAGATAGATAGATATAAACAGAATGAGATAGATAGATAGATAGATTGATAGATAGATAGAAATGAACAGAGTGAGATAGATAGATAGATAGATAGATAGATAGATAGATAGATAGATATGAAAAGATTAAAATAGATAAAATGGAACACCTGATTAAAAAAATAGGATGAAATACTTTAATAGAAAAAAGAATAAAATAATCAAATAATTGATGGAATTTCTAAAAATGGTTCGCGTTTTTCAATATTTGTCCTCGAACTGGAAATTTACTGTAAAGACAAATTTCAAAAACTAAAGAACTGGATTTTTGGTGAATAGAGTAATATATTAAAAAGAAAAACAAACTACTATAGTATTCAATAGTTTTATTAAAGAACAGTGAAGAAAAAGAATTTATGGGTGCACATTGTGAAACTATCGAATGAATTAGTTTACAGAATTTGATCTGAATATAGCTGGGGTGGGCAAACCTTTCGGTAGGAGGGCCGTATCACAGGGTTATGATTTATCAAAGGGCCGCATCTTTTAAAATCAAAAGAATCTAGACTCGATTCAAGTGGAAGTGTTTATCTTTTATAATTTCAGAGGCTCCTGCGGTCTGCAATTTCCCCACCCCTGATATATAGATATTGTATTTATATAGTATATGTCTATGCAGAGATTCTATTCTAAAGGTTTATGTGAAAAGATAGTAAAAATAGAAGATGCCTAATGAGGCATAACAGACAAATAAATATTAATGATAAAATTGTCCCAGAATCAAAGTCTTGTGCCGGACTGAATTAGAATAAGTACTTCAAGGGATAATGTAACATGATGGTTAGTAAGCTTGTTTTGCATAGAGATTCACTGGGTCAGTGCATTTGATATTCATTGAGTATCCTAGTGGTTTAGCCTTGTACCAGACCTAGCAACCTCTTGTAAACCAGAATTTTGGCCCATACCGAAACATGATATTTCTTGGTTTCTCTGACGTTCTCAACGTACGTGGGAGTCTTGTTCAACGAAAAATGTGATTATTCTTTGATTATGAGATACATTCAACACAAGACAGAAGAATGGAAGATTAAATCCATGATCTAATGGCAATACAAGCATAGAAATAGGAAATACGATTTAAAATAGGGACGAAAACGTACGGAAATTTCAGAAAACAAATTGAAAACATTGCAAATGAAAACACATAAAAGAGGTTACGTAGAGAATATCTGAAAAGAGAAATTGAATTTCTATTTTATTTTCATTCACTGCCGAGGTAGATAAGACGTATGAAAACAAAAATAATACAAATTCGAAAACAAAAACGATAATCTAATTATGAACAAATGGAAGAAGATAGATCAGGGAGAGTATGAAAAGTTATGCAAGGGTAGGAAACGTGATCCACTGGTAACAATGCAAACGACTTGTTAGATGGACAAGAAATTAAATCAGGCTTTGTAACTAGACTCGTCTAAAACTACAATTTAGTCCGTCTAGTTCATTCTCTTTTGTGATAACTGGGAGTGTGTCTCTGTTGCGTTGTGGCTAACAAGCTGGACTGCAACATCGTAGTCAGCAAGTTCGAATTCCAGTCGCACTATTACATTCACTTTCGAACGTAATCTCCCTAGCTTAATCTCCATTGGTTCAACGTAATCTCCATTGGTTCAAGACGTACAGTATGTTATGTCTAATAGTAACTATTCAAATTATTACATCCTATTTTTGAAATCAGTCTTTATTAATATAATCATTTGCCTTTTGGAAAGGGTAGGAACCTTTTGGGAAAGGTAGGAACCTTCCAAGGCATGGGTTAAATAGTAGTACCACTGTTCCACCACAAGCATGGCTTTAGTATTAAATAACCCATGAAGGTTGATATGCCGTGAAAAAGAGAAACCAAATCAAACGTCGATAAGCATTCCGTCAATTGAACTTGTAATTATGGCATGGAGAAAAAAGCTTTTCTAGAACACGGATTATATTTGAAAGAAAAAAGAAATGAGAAAAATATTTGGAATTTCTTCGAAAATTAAAAATTGTAATCATTAAAGAGACATTATTGGTGCGCTTGGAATAGTCCGAAATAGCTTTGCAAAGAAAATCAAATATTAAAAAAAACCTTGTGGAAGAATGGAAATCAACAAAACGCCAATTTAAAAAAAAGAAAAAAAATATTGTAGAGTATGTTGGCGTATTAGATAAACATCTTGACTCCCCAGTCGGCTGGGGATGTAGAATACACTGACTGCATCCCCACAGAGGAGTAAGACTCCCATAACGAGTATCCTGGATATGAACACTAAACAATCTGATGGTGAGGCTACTGTAATTCTGGAGCTTTGGGGAATGCAGAGTACCCCTTTATTGCCATCACTCTCAGGTCCACTCTGTCCAGACATGGTAGCACCTGGTAGGGTCCTATCTATGGCTTAAATAAAATGAAACTGCGTACTTATGCTTAATTGAATTGTTTGAAATAGAACTGTTTTTTAAATTTAAATTGCGTACTTATGCTTAATTGAATTGTTTGAAATAGAACTGTTTTGACATTTGACAGTGTGGGAACAAAAATTATACTTAACTGTAATGTTTGAATTAGAACTGTTTTATAAAACTGAATAGCTTAAAAAGAAATGTTTTTGACAATCAACTTGTGTACTTATGATAAACTAAATTGCTTGGAATAGAACTGTTCATATACAAATGGATTTGGCATTAAATAATCTACAATAGTTGATATGCCATAAAACCAAACCAACCAACCAACCAAACATTATCTCTTGACATTTAATCTCTTGTAAAATTCACTCTCAGCAATATTCTAAATAATACTACTGTTGTTTTTATCCTTCTTGTGTTAATCCTTTCTCCCGATTTGTTACTAGTAAAGCTGGGGTCTGCAAGAATACAGAGGAAAGTGTTGAGAATTGAGGAGGCTTTCTTTTTATTCAAACTTTAACAATACCTGATGAACCAAAAAGAAACGAAAAAGAAACCCCAAAAGAGAAACTGAATCTCAATAAATAGCGATACAAAAATGATACCACGAAAAATAATTACATCAAAGCAAAAATAAATAATACGTCGTTGAATGATAACTGTAGGCTATTTTCTGGTGTAGATAAAAGAGTTATTCATATAATATGCAAATTCAACCAGATGACAAAAAAAGGAACAGAAGGATCTCTGGATAAGAAGGGTGATTTTCTGTGAATTGTTCAAGGTTGGTTGGTTGGTTGGTTTTACAGCCTATCAACCCTTTTCGGGTCATTTTACGCCGAATTAAATTTCAAACAATCCAGTTTAGTATGAGTATAGTTTCCGCTTACAAACAGTTAAACGTCAAAACAGTTCTATTTCAAACAATTAAATTTTATATAAGTTCGCAGCTTAGTTCTATTTGTCCCATAGATAGGATCCTAAGGTGCCTCTGGTGGTGTAATGGTTAGCAAGCTCGACTAGCACACCGACACGAGTGAGTTCGAGTCTCATTGGGTGCCCCTTTCATATGGCCTTGTGCCACATCTAAACAAAAGCTTAGTAAATTTCCATAGATAGGATCCTATCGGGTACAGTCATTTTCTAGGACATATCCTGATTTGCGCTTTTACAATTATTGTTAAAAATAATCCCTTGAACAATTTTTGGCTAGTTGGCTGGGGCTGTAGAATACACCGACTGCTTCTCTGCAGAGGTTTAAGACACCATCAACCAGTGACGTGGATATGACACAACAATCTGATGATGAGGTTCCCGAAATGTTTGAGCTTTGAGAAATGAGGGGCACCTCTTCATTGCCATTCCTCCCAGGTTTATTCTGGCCTGGAGTGGTAGCACCAAATAGGATCCTATCTATGGGTCAATAGAACTAAGTTGTGTTGGTTGAAAGGGGACTGTTTTGAAATTTAAACTGCGTACTTATGCTAAACTGATTGTTTGAAATAAAACCGTTTTTTACATTTAATTCTGTGTATCATCCAGTCGGCTAGGGCTGTAGAATACACCGACTGCTTCTCTGCAGAGGGTTAAGACCCACCACAACGAGTGTCCAGGATATGACAGTAAACAATCTTATAGTGAGGCTCCATTGATGCGGGAGCTTTGAGAAATGTGGTAGCACCTGGCACGGAGTGGTAGTACCTGATAAGGTCCTATCTATGAGTCAAATACAACTAAACTGTATACGGATGCTAAACTGAATTGTTTGAAATAGAACCGTTTGTATGTATAATCGGATCATTTACGTACAGGGTAGAGTGTTCGCCAATGGTCTAGGAGATCACAGTTCAATCCCAGGTCGAGTCAAACCAAAGACTAAAAAACGGTACTTATTTATAAGGTCCCGATCAAGGGTAAAGTGGAGACAATCCAGGGAATGGAGTAGCGCCCTCCTCTTTACCTTGATGTTGTAACTTATGAAAAGTGAGCCTTCGGATCACCCTTGACTATGGTCGCCAACTTTACTTTTACTTTTATGTATGCAAATGGATTTGGCATTAAATAACCAATAAAGGTTGGTATGCCATAAAACTAAACCAACCAACCAACCAACCAACCGAATAAATTCTAATCATCTGAGTACACACAGTTAAATTGTCTCAAGAACAGCAAAGGATCAAATAGTTCTAATTGCTTCATTGATAGGACCATAACATATACTACAACTTTGGATCAACGTGTAGATAGGATAGGTTTTGTTTTGTTTTGTTTATGGCATATCAACCATTGTAGGTCATTTAAAGCCAAATCTATTTTTATTTTATACGTATTAACAGTTCTATTTGAAACAATTTAGTTTAGCATAAGTATATTGTTTAGTTCTATTTAACCCAAAGATAGGACCCTATCAAGTGCTACTATGTCTGGCCACAGTGAACCTGGGAGCAATAGTAATAAAGGGGTACTCCGTATTCCCCAAAGCTCCAGCATTACTTGAGCCTCACCATCAGATTATTTAGTGCCATATCCAGGACACTCGTTAGAGGAGTCTTAACCCTCTGCAGAGATGTAGTCGGTCTTTTCTGCAACCCCAGTTGACCTAGGAGTAATTGCAATAAAAGGTTGTCTACAATCCCCAGATCTGAAGAAGCTCACAATCCAACAGGACTCTTCTTTTTTGGTCAGGGTTCTAACTCTCTGCAGTCAATGCTGATAGCGTCTTCTGGGCTTCACCCATACGGTGAATTTGGTTTATAACAATGAATTAGTACAAGTGAGGGCTGAAAGTTCATATGAGACGTCATTACTGCTGTTGATGTCTTTTTTTTACCCAAGAAATCCAAATACTTCAACACCAATGGAAGAAGTTTTTGGACCGGAAGAAGGACCATATTGAAAAGTAAACCACTTTTCTTCATATTCCATGATATTATCTTGGTCAGCCTCTAAACTTTTCAGTCGACTCACGTTCCTTGCCAGAAAAAAAAGGCACTCGTTAAGAGATTACCTTTTTTTTTTTTTAATGATATGCGTCCTGAATATTTCATAAATATTTCAAAAATATGTCTGCAGTATAACTGTCATAAGAATTTTTCCTTAACTATTTCTTCCTTTTTTTGATATCGGTGTGTTAAAAAAGACAAACTATCTCCCCTTTGATTATTTCTAAATATGAATAAACTAAATAAAAAATTTTATTTGAATCTTTATCAGCTATTTTTTTTCTGTGAGGTGCGTATCTGACGTTTTCCATTTTTTTAAATTACATCTTAAGAGGACTGTTGTTTAGCAGAATTGGTCAATTAAATTTGTTTTTACTTTAAAACAATAATTGGTGTAATAAATCCCCTAAAACTGCTGATTTTTTATCAGTATGGAGGATATGAATAAAAAAAAAAAGATATTGATTAGCGAGGGAAAGAGGTAAAGGGTTGGAGAAAGAAAAGATTAAGAATGACATAATTCATATTTTTTCAAATATTCATAAGAAAAATGCAAGTGAAAAAACCATAAATAATCTCAACATTTTCGTAACAAAATATTTCTAAACTGTTTATGACATATCAATGAATCAGATATAACAGCAAATATATAATGAATAAAATTCTCGATCTATGACCATATAACTCTATGACCATATAACCCATTTTATATGATTTAGATAGAGCAGCAAATGTTGTGCACTATCACAAAGAAGAATTAATGTTGAATGATGATGAAAAAATGAGTAATAACGAGAATTCTTTATAAAAATATGTCTCTATATTCTTCGAAAGGTGTCGAATCTTCTGTACTCTGAAAGAAACAGACGGTAACAGAGGGGGACGAAAATAGACTGCCATACTGACCAAATACTTCAACACCACTGGAATAAGTTTATGGACCGGATGAAGGACTACATTGAAAAGTAAACCACTTTCCTTCATATTTCATGATAGTATCTTGGTCAGCCTTTGAATTTTTCAGTCGACTCTTGTACCTTGCCAGAAAGAAAGTCACTCGTTAAGAGATTGCCTTTTTTTTTTAATGATATGCGTCCTGAATATTTCATAAATTTTTCAAAAATATGTCTGCAGTATAACTGTCATAAGAATTTTTCCTTAACTATTTCTTCCTTTTTTTGATATCGCAGTGTTAATAAAGACAAACTATCTTCGCTTCGATTATTTCTAAATATGAATAAACTAAATATAAAATTATTTTTAAATCTTTATATCGCAGCAAACATATAATGAATAGTATTCTCGATTTATGATCATATAATTCATAACTTCTTCCCTTGACCCTACCACTCGGTTAAAAAAGGATATCTCTTACAATTTATTTCTCGAAAGGGGTCGTAACTGGCGTGAGTGTAAGAGTGAGACATAGAAAGGAAGACGAAGACCCATGGAGGATATGAAGGCGCTTGGACACTTGGTCACCTCCATATGACTTCTTAACCACGCTGTTTTATCTTCAAAGCATTATGTCTTCGCCTCTTCTTGACGAGACGTACTCAACCGGGTTTTCCTAGGGGACCTCTTGAACATCTGCAGCCACTCTAGGACTCCAAGAATGCAGACTGACGATTGACCATTGCAAGACTGATTGCATCTCACGTGGGCATCTGTATATATCATTTCACAACGCCCACACATACTCGCTCAACCATATGACTGCTTCCACTTTTTTTTCCGTTTTTTTTTTATACAGGTCCTTAGTGCAATCACATCGTTTACTCAGCTGGCACATCTGGCTGTCAAGGGTCAATATGCAAAACATATAAATAGTAATCTCTGTTTAAAATCATATGACTCAGTTGTAACCATTTTATATTTCCTATGTAACGACCAATACGATTAGAAAAAGGGAATTCGAAATGACTTCGACAGAGTTAAAAAGAGGAAACCTAGAGAGAGAAACTAGATTTATTTTTATAGCAGCACAGCTAATAATATGCAAGACTATGTTGTAAAAGATGTGAATCTGCTTATCCCATAATAAATGAACGCAGGAAACAATCACAGAAAGACTACAAGTGTTGGCACAGTTACATGGAAAAGCTAATCCTCAGAAATTCGTTTTTCAGTCGACTGGGGCTGTAGAATACACCAACTGGACCTCTGTAGAGGGTAATGACCCCGCCTCAACTATTGTCCTGGGTAGGACACTAAAAATCCGATAGTGAGGTTCCAGTAATGCCGGAGCTTTGGGGGAATGTGGAACATCTTTTCATCACCATCGCTCCAAGCTCCACTCTGGCCCGGAGGGGTAGCACCTAATAGGGCGCTATTTATGGTTCAAATAGAACTAAAATATGTACTTATGCTAAACTGAAGTATTTGAAAGAGAACTGTTTTGATACTTAAACTGCGTACTTATTTTAATCTTAACTGCTTGAAATAGAACTGCTTTGACATATAAACTGCGTACTTATACAAAACTGAATCATTTGAAATAGAACTATTTTTGACATTGAAACCTAAGTTGAGGATGACTCGAAGGCTCCCTTTTTACTAGCTACTACACTGAGGTGTGCAAGATGGTGCTCACTACATTCACAGGATTTTTCCACTTTACCCTTGATTCGGACCTTAAAATAATGAGTGTTAAGTATGGCGGCTTCAAGTACCTTTTTTTGAGTCTTTGGTATGACTCAACCTAGGACTGAACCTGGGTCTTCCAGACCATAGGCGAACACTCAATTCATTAACTGTTTTGACATTTAACTATGTGTAAAAAACTATACTTATACTAAACTGAATTGTTTGAATTAGAACTGTTTGACTAAACTGAATAGCTTGAAATGGAAATGTTTTTGACAATTAAACTATGTAATCATTCTTAACTGAATTGTTTGAAATTGAACTGATTATTTGTATAAAAATGGATTTGGCATTAAATAACCGACAAATGTTGATATTCCATGAAATCCAAATAACCTAATCAAACCAAACGAAACTATTCAAATTCTGCAAGGGATTAAAGTTAGACCCAATGGTATATGTAATTTTGATTTACAAACGGATCACCTAATCTCGGCCAGACGACCAGACCTTGCAATAATCAAAATGGGGAGAGAACTTGCCGGACTGTAGACTTTGCTGTCCTGGTAGACCACGGAGTAAAATTGAAAGAAAGGGAAAAGAAAGATAAGAAACCTGGACCTTGCTAGAGAATTAAAAAACCTGTGGAACATGAAAGTGACAATGATAGCAATTGTAATTGGTCCTCTTGTTACCAAAGGATGGGTAGAAGGACTGGAAGACTCGGAAATAAGAGGACGAGATCATCCAAACTACTGCATTATCAAGATCGACAAGAATACTGAGAAGAGTCCTGGATACTTGAAGAGACTTGCTGTCACTCAAACTTCAGTGAGGAACCATCGGCTAACGTTGATGTGAAAAACTCGAAAAGGAGTAAATAATAATAATAATAGTTAAAATTTGACCATATGAACAAGTGGTATATGCACAAACTTTCTTGAACTTTGAAATACAAACGGAAGACAAAATCTCGGCCAGATGTCCAGACCAAGTGATAGTCAACACCACAATGAGAAGAGTAAACTTAAAAGAATTTTAAAAGAAGGATAAATATCTGGACCTTGCTAGAGAACTTAAGATACTATGGAACATGAAGGTGACGGTGATACCAGTTGTAGTTGGTGCACTTGGAACGATCCTGAAAAGTTTGGTAAAGGTACTAGAGGACTTATAAATCAGAGAACGCATTGAGACCATCCAGATTACAGTATTACTAAGATCAGCCAGAATACTGAGAAGAGTCCTGGAGCCTTGAAGAGATTTATTGTTGCTGAAATTCCAGTAAAAAATCACCTAACGTTGATGTGGAAAACTCTCAAACGATTATTCATTTGAGAGTTTTCCTCATCAATGTTAGCTAATGGTGTTTGATAATAATAATAATAATAATAATAATAATGGATCACCTAATCCCAGCCAGAAGACCAGACTTAATAATAATCAACAAAAAAAAGAGAACTTGCAAAATAGTCGACTTTGCTGTCCCGGTTGACCACAGAATAAAACTGAAAGAATGTGAAAAGAAAGATAAGTACCTCGACCTTGATAGGGAATTGAAAAAAACTGTGGAACATGCAGGTGACAATTATACCAGTTATAATTGGTGCGTTTGGAACAGTAACTAAAGGATTGCTAAAGGGACTAGAAGACTTGGAAGTTGGTGGACTAGTGGAGACCATCCAAACAAGCATTATTGAAAACGGCCAGAATACTGAGAAGAGTCCTGGAGACTTGAGGAGACTTGTTGTCTCTCAATCTCCAGTGAAAGACCATCAGCTTACGCTGATGTGAAAAACTCTAATGAGTACATAATAATAATTGAATGCAACAAACTGGTAAAAATGGAATACATATCTAGACATGACTGGGTGGGAATATTGCTTCACAGAGAACTGTACAAGTAATTGAAATTTGACCATACGAACAAATGGTACATGCACAAACCAGATCTCTGAGATTTTGAGATACAAATAGATCACCCAATCTCAGCTAAAAGATAAGAATTAGTAATAAATACCCAAAAGAAAAAAAAAATAAATGAATAAAAGGGAATTGGCAGTATAGTAGTCTTTGCTTTCCCAGCGGACAGCAGAGTGAAAAAAAATGAAAAGAGAGACAAGTTCTTGGACGTTGCCTGTGAACTAAGAAAGCTGTGGAACATGGGTGGGTGACAGTGATACTAATTGTAATTGGCACACTCGGAACGGTCTCCAAAGGCTTGAATAGGAGATTAGAAGTGATGAAAATCAGACAATGAATGGAGACCATTCAAACTCAGAATACTGAGAAGAGTCCTGAAGACTTAAAGGGACTTGCTATCACTTAGACTCTAGTGAAAGATCACTGACTAACGCTGGTGTGAAAAACTCCTTCGGCAAAAAAAAGCAAGGAACAACATCTGGAGGAAATGCATATGAGAGGATCGATCCTAACTCCAGCTCACTTAAAATCACGAGAATACTTTGTAATGTCTTGGATAACCCAACAATTCAATCTGGTATTTAAAACGCGCTTTAAAAGACTTAATAAGGTTTGAAAAAATGAGATTTGAGGAAGAGTAGAATTTATTTAAGACCACAACAGAGTTAGATTTTTCAAACCGGCAGATAGAGAAGAATACTTAGGTTTTAAGGATGCTTATTGTCACTTGATCCACTGGGACCCCCACCAAAAAAAAAGATGCATGTAAATTTTATTGTCATTTTGCAACCCCCACTTTCAATTCATTATGTCCATCCCTCTAATTTACTTGATAAACTCCCAACCCCGTTTAACCTCGTAAAATGTTACCATGCTTGTTCCAATGAAGGCAGACCGGTCCTACCTTTACATGTACGGTTATTACTAGGCTTAGTTTCGAGCACACGGTGAGAATCAAATTGCACCCCCTGAGAATCAAATTAACAAGACATGAGAGATATTTTGAAGAATTAATTTTTAACCACTGTCAAACAGAAAAATAAAATAAAAATGGTTATATTAATTTTCTGAGTACCCAATGAGGTTCGATCTTGCTAGAATATTAATAAACTCGTAAACAAAACCATTGCTTCAACTTGAAAAGCAGGACTTAAACTACAGAATCGATGGAACAATAAAATAAAGAAAAAGTTATCTAAATTGCAACTTCGAATTTCACGCTCTTCAATATCTATCTATCTATCTTGTCCAATCTATCTATCTATCTATCTATCTATCTTGTGTAGTCAGATTTTTAATGATTTGTTATATGATGAGAACTGAGATAGATAGATAGATAGATATTATCTATCTATCTATCTATCTATCTATCTATCTGTCTTGTCCAGTTTATCTATCTCTCTATCTATCTACCTTGTGTAGTCAGGTGGATAATGATATGATATGATATGGTGAGAACTGAGATAGATAGATAGATAGATAGATAGATCATTATCTATCTATCTATCTATCTATCTATCTATCTATCTATCTATCTCGGTTAGCAAATAATTCAGCTGCTTGATGCAATTAGCAGCTAAATATATCATATATATATAGACAGACAAATATCAATGAATGTCCAAGTTATGACGCTAAACATTTTGATAGTGAGGCTTCACCCCGGGAGCTTTGGAGAGCGCAGCATACCACTTCATTGCCATTACTCCCAGGTATACTCTAATCAGGAGTGGTAAAAACTCTATGGGTCAAATTGAAATACCCTAAACATATACTATACCTGAAACCTTTTAACTGTGTGTAAACAAATAAACACTGTTTCGCTTAAAAATTTAACTGCAAACTATTTACAGATTATATATATATTTTTTTTTTCATCATACAACGTGTGAAAGCATGTGCGATACCATGTCCTCATCAGCCGCCAACCAGGGGTGATAACACAGTTTCGGTAGCTCAAGGCGATACTGCGACTCCTGGCGCTACCAAGCAGCTTTTGCAACCGGACAGGGTATTAAGAGAATTATATATATATATATATATACACGCCAGATCAATTAAGAGCAGAGACTACATTGGACGTTAATCTTCATTTTCAGAGTGCAGTTTGTGATTGCACTCTGAAATTGAAGATTATATATATATATAAACAAGATTTAGCATTAAATAGCATGCAGAAGTTGATATGCCGTTAAACACAACGAAACATTATTTTGCCCAGTCGGCTGGAGCTGTAGAATACTCCGACTACACCTCTGCATATGTGTAAGGCCCCCATTAACGGGTGTTCTGGATATGACATTAAACACTCAGGTGGTGAGGTGGAGCATTGGGGAATGCAGAGTACCTCTTCATTGCCATTGCTCCCAGGTCCACTTAGTCGCAGAGCGGTAGCACTTGATAGGTTCCTATCTATGGGTCAAAAAGAACAAAACTGTGTACATATGCTAAACTGAATAGCTTGAAATAGAACTGATTTGACATTTAAACTAAGTACTTATGCTAAACTGAACTGCTTTATATAAAACTCTTTTGAAATGTAAACTGCGTACTTATGCTAAACTGAATTGTTTGAAATAGAAATGTTCTGACATTTAACTGTGTGTGGACAAAAACTATACTTATGCTAAAGTAAATACTTTGATTTATAACTGTTTGACTTAACGAGATATCTTAAAATAGAAATGTTTTTGACAATTGAACTGTGTATTTATGTTGAGCTGAAATGTTTGAAATAGAATTGTTCATTTGTATAAAAATGAATTTGGCATTAAATAACAAACGAAGGATGATATGCCATAAAAACCCAACCAACCAACCAACCAACCAACCAACCATTATCACTGCATAATGTTCGATCTTTGAGATTAATTGGACTAACGTTTATAGTAAATGAAGTGACCACGAAGTAGATTATACTGAAAAACAGATATTCGTGGATAAACTATAATATGTTTGACTACACACGTATTGATTTTCTTTCCTATCTTTTGAAATCAATTCATATCTAACCGCGCGTATTTGAGGACTGTCTCGAAAGCTCTCGAGTAGATCGTTCTAAGTTGAAATTGAACTCGGTAATCCAGCTTTAAGCACATTTCCTTCTTCCTTAACATGTCAGTACTATTCTTTTAATTTCACGCTCATTTTACCTTGTCCTTGTACCGATCATGAAAACACGTTAGCGCTCGGGTGATGACAAACAACAAACAACCAGCCTGCCGATCGTTCTCTACCCGGTCGCTCATGCCAAGCTGTGTGTAGGATTACAAGTCATCTCGTCTGTGTGTGTTGGCTTTGAAGGAGAAAACGTTCTACAGTGTCGGTAGTGGCGGTGGCGGTGGCGGTGACGGCGGCCGCGGTAGCGGACGTTCCAGTAGGGTTGAGGTTGATTAACGCCCGCTGTGAGAGTGAGTCATGGGCCTATTGTTGGCAGTGGTGAACGAACGAAGAAAGAGACAGAAAAAAGATGAATATAAATATGTACAAACTGATTAGATACAAAGCAGAAATGTGGGCTACATTTAGAAAACTGGTTACAGAAATACATGCTATCTATCTATCTATCTATCTATCTATCTATTTCTGGTTAAGCGCTATCTATCTATCTATCTATGGCTGTTCAGCGCTGTCTATCTATCTATCTATCTATGGCTGTTCAGCGCTGTCTATCTATCTATCTATCTATGGCTGTTCAGCGCTGTCTATCTATCTATCTATCTATGGCTGTTCAGCGCTGTCTATCTATCTATCTATCTATCTATCGATCTATGGCTGTTCAGCGCTATCTACCTATCTATCTATCTATGGCTGTTCAGCGCTGTCTATCTATCTATCTATCTATGGCTGTTCAGCGCTGTCTATCTATCTATCTATCTATCTATCGATCTATGGCTGTTCAGCGCTATCTACCTATCTATCTATCTATCTATCTATCTATCTATCTATCTATCTATCTATCGATCTATGGCTGTTCAGCGCTATCTATCTATCTATCTATCTATCTATCTATCTATCTATCTATCTATCTATCATTGGCTGTTCAGCGCTATCTATCTATCTATCTATCTATCATTGGCTGTTCAGCGCTATCTATCTATCTATCTATCTATGGCTGTTCAGCGCTGTCTATCTATCTATCTATCTATGGCTGTTCAGCGCTGTCTATCTATCTATCTATCTATCTATCTATCTATCGATCTATGGCTGTTCAGCGCTATCTACCTATCTATCTATCTATGGCTGTTCAGCGCTGTCTATCTATCTATCTATCTATGGCTGTTCAGCGCTGTCTATCTATCTATCTATCTATCTATCGATCTATGGCTGTTCAGCGCTATCTACCTATCTATCTATCTATCTATCTATCTATCTATCTATCTATCTATCTATCTATCTATCGATCTATGGCTGTTCAGCGCTATCTATCTATCTATCTATCTATCTATCTATCTATCTATCTATCTATCTATCTATCATTGGCTGTTCAGCGCTATCTATCTATCTATCTATCTATCTATCATTGGCTGTTCAGCGCTATCTATCTATCTATCTATCTATGGCTGTTCAGCGCTGTCTATCTATCTATCTATCTATCTATCTATCTATCTATCGATCTATGGCTGTTCAGCGCTATCTACCTATCTATCTATCTATGGCTGTTCAGCGCTGTCTATCTATCTATCTATCTATGGCTGTTCAGCGCTGTCTATCTATCTATCGATCTATGGCTGTTCAGCGCTATCTATCTATCTATCTATCTATCTATCTATCTATCTATCTATCTATCTATCTATCGATCTATGGCTGTTCAGCGCTATCTATCTATCTATCTATCTATCTATCTATCTATCTATCTATCATTGGCTGTTCAGCGCTATCTATCTATCTATCTATCTATCTATCATTGGCTGTTCAGCGCTATCTATCTATCTATCTATCTATCATTGGCTGTTCAGCGCTATCTATCTATCTATCTATCTATCTATCGATCTATAGCTTTTCAGCGCTATCTATCTATCTATCTATCTATCTATCGATCTATGGCTGTTCAGCGCTATCTATCTATCTATCTATCTATCTATCTATCTATCGCTTTTCAGCGATATCTATCTATCTATCTATCTATCTATCTATCTATCTATCTATCTATCTATCTATCACGTAGAGTGTTCACCAATGGTCTACGTCTAGTGATACCAAAGACTCTAAAAATGATACTTGATACCGCCTTGCTCAATACTCATCATTATAAGGTAAGGATCAAGGGTAAAGTGGAGCAATCCAGAGAATGGAGTAGCGCCCTCACCTACAATTCACTGAATAGCTATTAAAAAAGTAACCTTCGGGTCAAAACTGACTAATATATATGTATATATATATATATATATATATATATATATATATTACTCTGAATCAATCTATCTATCTACCTAACCTTCATCATAATAATTTGCTAATTATTTTAATATTCATATGCATATTTATATAGAATCATATATTTGTAGAAATACACACATGCATGAAATAGGCATATATTTGCAACAAATGTACATACATATCAGTACATATATGTAAAGATGTATATATATATATACACACATGCATACAAATTTATTATGTATGTACGTATGTATCTATCCATTTTAGTATATATATACATATATATATATATATATATATATATATATATATATATATATATATATACAAACACATGCACACACATGTGTTTGTGTACCGGTTTTCATTGAAACATCTCAGTTCGTATCAGGCTAAGCTAGAGATTGCATAAAAGATTGAAGACCGGGATTTCGCCGGAAAATTATACGCAAACGTAGAAAATTATTCTTTCCTTTAATCTATAAGAGAATGATATCCGTAAGGTGTTATGCTATCTATCTGGATGACTCATTCTGTTCATATCTATCTGTCTATCTATCTATCTATCTATCTATCTATCTATCTATCTATCTATCTCAGTCAATTTCTATCTATCTATCTATCTATCTATCTATCGTCAGTCTGTCCATTTTGAGTGGTGAAGTGAACCTACTCGTCTCATGACCCTCCAATTCTCACTGGATAAACCAAAACTATGGCCTAAAGTAAGAAAAGGAATTACTTCGTATGGATTATGAAGTCTTTAAATTATTCATATT
>CAUZXS010001030.1:0-86583 GCA_963585895.1 Sepioteuthis lessoniana | reverse complement strand
CGCTTGTTTGTCGCTTGAATTATCCATACAGTCGCTTTGTTTTACCATTTTTGTTTTCGAGTTATAGTTATACTATTGACCCTTGTGTTGTGTCTTTCTTTACTATTTTCATGTAGTTATCGAGACGTCATATCGTCTTATCGAGGGTTCGACGCTATCTTTATCGCTGGCGATTCCAATTCCTCCTCTTCTTGTCTCACACAGCCTATTTCTGTCATCTCAGTGATGCAAAGCCGAATGTATCGTCATGTATTTTCTTGTTTACCGGTCGATTTGTTGATATTTTTTATGTGGTTCCGAGTATCTTCATATTTACCCAACCCCTCCGCTCGGGCAGGATATGACACAAGGTCAATTTTTTTAAGCGGAGTTTAACAGGTTTGAATCCAGAGTTTTCCTTCTCCTAGACTAGTTGCCTCACCAAGGCTGAAGAACCTAGTCTGCCCCACTATTTACCCATAGCTGTAGGGAGAGTAATTGGATTCATACCTTTCCCAAGGGTATTAGTGCTATGTGAAATGCAATCAGTCCACGATTTGAACTCGTGTCGCCGTGTCCAATTCCTGCGACGATAACCATTACACCACCGGCACCTCCTTTTCCCAACCCCTACTGAATTGTTAGTAATACATACCAATACTTGGAACTATTTAACTGTGTGCAAACGAATGAATAATGTTGAATAGAATTATTAGTGTTAAATAGCAATACTTGAAACCACTCCACCAACTGCAAACAAATGATTAATATTGAATAGAATTATAGCTTGATTGCAATAATCGTAACTATTTAACTGTCCCGAAATAATCGGAATATTAGTGTGCAAACAAATTAATTCTCATTTAAAAATGCAATTACCTACCGACTATTTGCTGACAAATCATATGTTTATCCATTTAAATGTGTGCAAACCAATGACTAATGTTAAATTGTTACTATTACATAACAATACTTGAAACTATTTAACAGTCTGATAAAAAAGAGCTCAGGCTTATTTAAAAATGTTATCTACAAAATGTGTTTAAAAATCGTATATATTTATTGTATATGCATATAAAGGATTTGGCATTAAATAACCTACAAGGATTAATGTGATAAACCCCAAACAAACGTACACAAAAAATTGTTAAACTAATTTTGGTATAAAATAACCAAAGGTTGACATGCCAAAAACCAAATCAAATTATCAGACGTGTAGATTCATACGTAGTTTATTAATATTTGTACAGTTGTATGCATTCGAGTGTAGAGTCCAAAGAGAATGTACAATGTATGGAGTCTGAGTACTTGATACCTCCTTTATTTTGAAACCCTTTTCACATATTGTTCCGTATAAGTGATAATTTACTGTAGCTACATTACTTTTATGTCTAATCCTGAGTAAATATTTATATCACCCAAAAACTTATTTATAGAAATTTAAGAAAAATGATAGAAATCGTACCTTTTTTCAAATTACAACTCACAGAACTTTTTTTCGAAACTATCTTTATTGATTCTATTATTCTATAGACTTCCTTTCGGAACTTTTGTAATGTAAATCCCATTTTGTCTTATATTCCCGGTTTTCTATGTATCTATCTCCTACCACTTGTAAGATTCTTTAGAATGCAATACAATTAATGATCGTAAAAATGTGACGCTATTAGTTGCAGCAGTATGTAGTTTTGATTTCTATATTACACTGCCAATATAAAATCTAAACGTATATTATACTGCCTATATAAAATTCAAACGTATTTACAATTGTAAACAATATCTGAAATACGAAAAAGTATGCTGGTATTTTTTTATGTCAAAGAAACTATAAGCAAGATACAAACATCTCTCTCTCTCTCCCCTTCTTTCTTTCTTTTTTTCTTTGCCATATGTAGACTCGCATATATTTTCTAATGAGACGAATCGTTTGGCTTGCAGTTGTGATTTTGTTCATCCGCCTTACTTTTCGGCCATTTCACTCAACTGCCTACATGGAAAACACCCAACTCATCCCACCTTACCGCAACATGCGTTGGTAATTAACTGAGGGGTGCCGGTTCTGTCGGTAGGAGTCCGGTTCACTTTCAGTCGGTGCTTTTTCAACCGCCCTCTTGCTCCTCCTCGACTGACATCAAAAGATACCATTTAAAAATCTGTGAAGATGGAAAAGTGTACGTAGAGGTGACTGGGTTATTTTTTTCTTTAGTGGAAGTAGAGGAACGAAAATAACGAAAGGTAGGGAATATAATGATAAAAGAGGAAAAAAGAAGAAAAAGAAGGATAAGTATAAAAAATAAAAGAAAAGAAGAAGAAGATGAAGAAGAAGAAGAAGAAGACTGTCACAAAAGAGAAGTGATGATTAAAGAAATGAAATAGAAGGGAAAGTTGAGGACAAAAATAAAGGTGCAGTCAATAAGATAAAGGTGAGGAAAAGGAGAAAAAGGAGTAGGAGAAGGTGATGATAAAAGAGAATGATATAAGGAGGAAAAAGAAGAAAAGGTAATGATGAAAGAAGAAGAAGAAGAAGAAGAAGAAGAAGAAGAACTTATTTATCAGCAATAAAATAAAATATAAAACGTCGTAAAAATAAAAATAAAAAGCAAAATAAAAATTAAACAAACATTGTAACAAATATAAGAATAATAAAAAGCACGCTATAACACACACACACACACACACACACACACACACACACACACACACACATATATATATATATATATATATATATATATATATATATATATACAAAAGAATCAATGTCTTTTGAAATAGTTCTTGAAGAAAAGCATTTTAAACCTGCCTTCACTCTGGTTGTAACTCAGAGAAAAAAATTCAATATTTATTCAAGACAAGCACTTAACGACCTTCGAAAGGGTTAAACAGTGTAAAACTGTCTAGCAGACATGCTGTTTTCATTGTTAATTTATCGGCCCCCTCTCCCCATTTTTCTCCATTTGTATTTAATTTATTTTAATCTTGTTTTTCTTCATTGCTTACATGAATTATTAGATCCTAAATTGATGTTCCTACTTGCTCTATTGTTATCGATTATGATGACTGCTATCGTTATAAATAGGAAATAAATGTGTGTGTGCTTTTAATATCTCTCTCTCTCTCTCTCTCTCTCTCTCTCTCTCTCTCTCTCTCTCTCTCTCTCTCTCTCTAACAGAATGCTTCAAAAGAAGTGCCTCATCTTTGTTCCTGTGGAAACTACGACAGATAAAGCGAACTCTATAACACTGTTGCGTACAGAAAAATTTCCGCGACAGAACGCTATCTCTGAATTTTCGCCAGGGATGAACAAAATGCTGCATGCTACACGTGTGAAAATTTTCGTTGCAACGATGACGTTGATGTTATCAGGAAAACATTCGAGGGTTTACTGCAAGGCGATAATGCAGTCTAGGAAACAATCACCTTCAGCCTCATTGCAATTTAGCAATTTTTGACAGACTAGCACTTGGTCTATCTATTCCAGTGTTCTCTTCCATCTGTGGGATCGATCAAGTGTATTGAAGATGATATTTTGTACAGTTCCCTGGTTATGATCTCCCGTGCTGATTTAAGCATTGTTCATTTTGTGGCTTAACAGCTGTATAAATCCATCCGGAACTTAGTTTGTCATCCTCATCACATTCACCACAGTCAAAAGGCATTACCAATCGCTTAACTGAGTTAATAAACACCATTTGGTTCATATAAACGTTCAGCAATATCGATGAATGTCAGTGGATGCATTTTTCCACATGGAGGAATTCAGTGACACATTTCTGCTTTGTACCAACTTCCATGTCGGTTATTATCCGTGATTAGGCAAAAAAAAAGGTTCAATCTACACCACCATACGACCTACATCGGTGTCATATAGGAGGCGCTTGGCGTAAAGGTCATTATTGTTGAAAATGGACTCGGTAACCCAAGTTCAAATCTCGGACGAGGCTGTTTGCATTTCACATAGCGCCAATACTATTGGGAAACTATTTTACCCTCAGCAATGGACCAGACTGGGCTATTTAATCTCGTATGGCAATCTGTCTCGGATAAGGTCAAGTCTGAATTCAAACCAACTGTACTCTACATAAAAACTGGGGTTGTATCGCATTCTATCCAATGTGGAGGGGTTTGGTGAATATATACTATTATTTGGGATCATTATCTTACTGGAAAGTAAATCGCTGACTCTGATAGTTGTAAATTTTCATCCAGAATTCTGATGTAGTCTTCAGATTTCATTATTCCTCTTATTGCAATTAATTGTCCAGTCTCTGTTGAGCTAAAACAACCCGAAAACACCATCAAGTCGCCTCTATGTTTTAATGTTGGCAATGTGTTCTTTGGGAGAAAACATCACCTTTTTGCGCTAAATCTTCATCATTATGTCCAAAAAGCTCAATTTTTGTTCCATCACTCCATAATACTTGTCCCCAAAAGCAATTTTCTTTGTCTAAGAACGTTTCGGTAAAATTAAACCGAGTTAGAGTGTGATATGGTTTGTGAAGAGGAGTTCGTCGTGATCGGTTTCCATACAGCCCATTTCTATTTAACAACGTTATATAGTGTGAGTACCCATCGTATCCAAAGTTTTGGCTATGTCTTTCAAAATAGGTCTTGGGTTTATATAAACCCCGCGACACAGTTTTCGTGCAGTTCTCGGTGATAATTTGGATTTGCTTACACGTCCAGGCAAATTCTGTATCGTGCCAAACTGTTTAAACTTCTTTATAACGAACTATTACGTATTTAGGGATAACTAACCTGTTTGAAATAGTGCTGTAACTATTTCCCGACTTGTGGAAGTTAATAATTCTTTGTCTCAAGTCAACTTTAAGCTACTGTGTCTTCCTCATGGTGTTATTAACGTCAGAATAACAATGGTGACACTCTATACGCCACGTGATGTTCTTTGCTTGAATTATTACAAATATTCTACTGAATAAACAGTCTAGAAGGCTTCACTAATAAAATAATTATGTAACGTATTCATACTTACACGAATCAATCAATTTAAAGCGATATTTTCTACTTTTATCTTTTCTAATTTTGCATAATTCTCGTGTCAAATTTGTTGTATTTAATCTATTGTTCTGAAAATTGAGTTTTATATTCTTTTTTTTTTTTTTAGCTTATTAATGTATAAAAAACCGGGCATCATAAATTCAGAGAAATAGATAAAAATATTGAAAGTTGATGGGTGTACGAATAATTTCTTTCTTGATTGTAAATTGCAAATCAGATCTTAAAAAGATTATCTTCATTACTTTAATTTATCCAAATTTTGATTTGTATTTTCCAGCAATGTTCCGGAGGAAAGCTTTCCTGCATTGGTACACAGGCGAAGGAATGGATGAGATGGAGTTTACAGAGGCCGAATCAAATATGAACGATTTAGTTTCTGAGTATCAACAGTACCAGGTGCATAAATTTTTGCAGTCTATATCAAATGCATAAAATTTGTGTTTTAAACTTGATAACTAGATTGTTTATTTCAAGACTAAGGTCTTGAGTATGACAACTTAGAGAACGTAAGTGCGTCTTTATCATAAAAGTAACATTAGATCAAAACATAACGTCTAGAGTTTTATCATTCTTTACTACTAACGATTAATATATGTTCAGACTTATTATATGGGAGTTGATAATGGAATTAATCTGACAATAAAGAGAAAATTGATAAACAAGGTAATCTAAGAAGAATTTAATGTAAAAGAAAGTCAACGTTATAACATTTCAGTTCTAATGAGCCATCATCGAACTTCGAAATGTGTTGGAGAAGTGAATTATCAAGATTACCAATTCTAATGTCTCTCATTCGAATTAGTAAAACATCCCGGAACATTCATAAATGTTTGTACGTTTATGAATGTTCCGGGACGTTTCGCTAATTTATTTTAATTTACATTTTAATTTGTACGAACATAGAAAAGACATTAGAGTTAGTAATCTTTATAGTGTACTTCTCCTACACATTTCTAAGTCAGACCATAACTTCGATTTAAATGCAGCCACGATATTAGTCCATATCCACAACAAAAGATTGAGACGAATTTTCGAAGTCGGTGCACTCTCACTTAGTCGATCCAGCAATAATCGACTGGGTTTTTATATTATCTCACCGTACTTGGGGAAAATTATTTTAAATAGCTACCATATATTCCATCTTTAATTAATTATTTTCCCCCCATATTATCACAATTTCCCTATTAACCCTTACGCGCTTATTTCCAGTTCACTGCCTTTTTCACACAGATATCTCAGATTCCCCTTTCGATTCTCTTCCCCCTCTCCCTTTCATCGGTAAATATTTTATCTATTTAGTTTTTCTCGTTTTCATTAAAAACTTCACTTACGACCGTTTTTCTACTTTTTAATACTTTTGATTTATAGAAATATCAATTAGCATAGGCCTGTTTTGTGATTTAACATTATTTAGATATTTAGTTATTCACGTGTGTTAAGTTTGCTTGATTTCTTTTTCTTCCCTTTTTGTCCTACATTTCGGCCCTCTCTCTACTATCTCTTTATCTCTCATTCTTCCGTTTCTTTTCTTTTTCTTCCTTCCTTCCTCCTTCTCTCTCCAATTCCAAATCTTTCTTGGTGATTTTATTTGTTCTACAGAATTGTCTTAAACAGTCACGTGACATATTTTTGAATACAAACACTGATTTATTGATTAAACGGTTACCCCCTTTCTGTGTTTATAGAATATTTCCTTCTATATTTTGTATTTCATTGAACATCCATCGGTGATTCAACATCACTATATATAATCCTTCCTAGTCCTGATGATGGTTCATTAGAACCTAAACGTTATAACATTGTCTTAAATTCTTATTCTTAGATTACACTGCCCGCAGGAGGTTTACTTCTGCAGGGTCCCCTCGTTAAACCGTCCAAGTTGTATCTATATCTAATTTTTTTTTTCATCATACAACGTGTGAAAGCAGGTGCGATACCCTAGCCTCATCAGCCGCCAACCAGGGTGATAACACAGTAGCAGTTGTATCTATATCTATATATGTATATATATATATATTAACGAGGGTACCCCACAGGAAGCAAGCCTCCTGCAGGCAGTCCCCAAAATAGCTCTGCTTCGTCGAAATTCTTCTTCTGGGGTACTTCGGACACTGGTAAATATATCCCTTGACGAGTGGAAATGTAGTGCCAAGGAGAAAAATTCTCTCGAGCAGAGATGATTTATTTATTTATTTTTTGCACAACACCAAGCACAAATAACAAGTGGTTGTGAGAGTGTGCGTGCGAAAAGTCTATCTATCTATCTATCTATCTATCTATCTATCTCGTCATCAAGCCGTGCTGATAGCATGGACTTCCCTGACTTTCTCTCTCACCTTATCATTCTTCTTATCATTCTTATCATTCATCGCTCCTGGCAGGTCCTCTTAGGCTGCATCCAGGGTCCGCATTCAGCAGATCTTGGTAATTCTTTGCTGGTCTCCAACTAATCTTTCTCTGCAAAATGGTATCTCCGGGGCCGAACACAGGTTATATTCAAAACCTTCAACTCTAATTGGAGATTTCTACAGATACATCGTTTAAATTTCTCCTAAGCTATTTACCACTCTCTCATGACTGAAATGATTAGATAATAACAAGCGTATTAACATATAGATTATATGACCGAATAAAACTAATATGTTCATGAATCATTTTATGAAGGCTCAACATAATTTTTGCAATGAAAATAGTATCTTGTTTTTATATATTAAATAGATAAATTATGTAATTCTCAGCTTTTCGCAATCCATAATTTTGTTACTCTACCTTAAAGACGCTTGATTGATTATTATGATAATGATGGTTATGATGATGTTGGTGGTAGTGACAGACTTTCATGAGATTGATATGTCGACGCACTTAAAGTGTTCGTGTCAAAACGTGGCTTGCTTCAAGCAAATGTTTTTCTTTCATCATAGGATGCAACAGTGGAGGAAGAAGGTGAATTCGAAGAAGAAGAAGAAGCAGACGGCTGAGAAGAATCAAGCAGTAAATAAACAATTGCAACAAAAAAGAGAAACAGAAAAAGAGAAACAGGAAAATAAACTAATGCTTCAAATTAAATGAATTAATGACAATGATGTCATTTATGAATTTATCAATTATTACACTCTTTTCGGAAATGTCCCCTTTCTTTCTTTCTTTCTTTCTTTCTTTCTTTCTTTCTTTCTTTGCTTAACTTTTCCCGTCCCCTCTGTTTCTTATCTCTTTTTATTCATTTTCTCTATTTCTATTCTTTTAACTCTTTCTTCTATTGTCTCTTTCTCTTTCCTTATTACATTCTTTCTTTGTCTCTTTTTTTTGTTCATACTCGTTTTGTTTGCGCGTTTTCTTTTTCAAATCAAACTCATTTCTTCTTTGATTTTTTTTAGTTACTTTTTATATTCTCCGTTTTTGTATTTCTTTAAAGTATACACTGGTGTCAAATACAATGGAATTACGAGCAACCGAGGTGGAGTATTAAAATTCATGAAAGCAAAACTCTTCAATTCCATGCCAAGTCACGAACCTTCTTCTTTAAAAAGTCTGATTTTATTCGACTAACCAAGCAAGGGAATCATTGCAGTGAAAAAAAGAATCAATTATACAAACACTGGCAGATTGGGAAGAAGCAAATTGCAAAGAATGATAGGAATTACGATTGGTTCATTCAGCTTTTAGTGTTGGTAACACATACGCATTGAAATGAAAAAGGACGGTTTTAGGCAAAAGAAGAGACGTAAAAGGACATCATTTGAGATTGAATGGCAATTTATTTCTCAAAAGTAAATTTAGAAATGGGTTATATAAAAGTCATAAGGAAAGTAGAATCAAGAACCACCCAATTTCTTAAAAAATGAAGAGAAGAAAGAAAAAAAAGCAGTAAAGACAGTTATATAGATATAAAGAGACTGGGATATATATATATATATATATATATATATATATATATATATATATATATATATAGAGAGAGAGAGAGAGAGAGAGATAGATAGATAGATAGATAGATAGATTGGAAAATTATAAACATATTATAAAAAAAAGTTATAAAAATACCGCCCTCAAATATATATCCCTATCAGCTTATATGTAGAATATGAGGAAATTCTAAATAATTTTATAAAATACTTAAAGATATTATCTTATAAAAATTTATAAAAAGGTATTTTGATGAAAGATTTATACTTTCATGAAAATGTGTATATTTCTATCAAAATTTTTAGGAATGTACCTAATTGTGAACGATAGTGTATGGAATAAATATCAGAATAAGAAAGAAAGAGAACGGAAAACGAGATGGAACATAAAAACAAAGATAAAACAGATATAAGGATAGAGAAAAAAGAGATAAGATAAAAAGAAAAAAAAAAGATCCAATAAAAATGAAAAAATTGATTAAGAAAGAAAAATGACATGTAAAACCAAAAAGAAAGGCAACTCCAGAAAATATGAAAAAAGTAAACAAAATGAACAATGGAAATATAAGATAAAAGCGGAAGTAAGTGAATATTCGAAAGAATTAACACAGCAAAAAGTTATCACACTAATGGTAGTGAATGTAATTCGTATTGGATATCCTATACTTTGGCCTTGTGATAAATTAAGCTGAGTAAATGGTAGTCATTTTTTTTCTGAAAACAATCGATAAATTTTGGCAGGAGTAAATAAATAATGTTAAATCTCGATTTTAGTCATTTTGTGAAGGACTCAACGAGAATTTAATAAAAAAAATCATTATATTTTAAATAATTCATGTTTAGAAGCCAGACTTACTTAAAAACCGATGTCTCTAATTATTAAATCAACTTAATTATTAATGACGCTGCTGACCGCTTAAGAAAACAGCTCTTTATGATACTGTTTTATATTCATTCGAAGAAATGGTAATAAGTCACCTCACGAGATTCTATGTGTCGTTTATCTTTTTCAATACCCTGATGCACAGATATCTTTCGGGATGGCTATCTTCATCATCGACTGTATTTTGGCCAATTGATTATTAAGTCTTCTGTAAGTGAAGGGCAGTCACATACTAGAGTCTATTATTGTTCTATTCTGATTATATGATCCATGGTCTAGGTAGTGTTGTAATGGCTTGCCATAAAAACTCTCTCTCTCTCTCTCACTCTCTCTCTCACACATATATACATAATCGCCCTTAAATAAGTAAAATAAACTTTTCATTAAAAATGTCACAGATATATTTATTTATGAGCGATGCTCTCTCTCTCTCTCTCTTTATATATATATATATATATATATATATATATATATATATATATATATATATATATACGAAGGTGGGGTGAAAAGTTCATAAGCTGAAAATTTCATATAATGACGTCATATCTACTGGCTTTTTTGATCAATCGGATCCAAATACAGTAACACCAGTGGTAGAAGTGTGTGGACTCCAAGTGGGGCTGTGAAAAATAAATCTCATTTGGTCACATTCCTTTAAAGTATCTTGGTTTAAATATTAATTTTTCAGCTGACACTTATATATATATATATATATATATATATATATATATATATATATATATATATATATATCATAACCATCATATATATATATATATATATATATATATATATATATATGTAAAGACTTTCTGTTGGTCCAATGAGAGAAAAAAGTAAATATTTAAAGAGAAATAGGTCCACAAGTAGATTTCTTTTCTGAGTTATTGATTCTTCTTCTACACATGTTTCAAGTGTATTCACACTTTCATCAGGAAGTTTATAATGTTTGATGGTGGTGTTGACTTTGATTTATATTGTGCCAACTGTTTTCATAAGGGTTTTGTTCTTTTTTGTTCTTGTGTGTCCTACATGAAAGATTTTCTCACGATTTTGACTGCTGAAGCAACAAATGGGAACGTTTAAACTCTTTCAAAAACAGAGCGTCACCTTTTGTGACTAGAAATTTTACCTACATAGAATTTAGTGAGCTTATGTTCTGCGTAAAAGCTATTTGGTGTTGGACAAACATCAATCAATAGTCCTGAATCTATTCAGAAACTAATGATGAAAAATAAATAAAACAAAACTTTCATTAAAATCGAATTGCCCAGTCGGATTGGGCTGTAGAATGCATCGACTGTTTCTCTGCAGAAGGGTAAGAACCCCCTCAACGAGTGTCCTGGATATGACACTGAACAATCTGATGGCGAGGTTCTACTTGTGCTAGAGCTTTGGGCAATGCGGAGTACCCCCTCATTGCTATCGCTCCCAGGTCCACTTTGTCCCAGAGTGGTAGCACCTGATAGGGTCCTATCTTTGGGTCAAATAGAACTAAAATGCGTACTTACGCTAAACTGAATTATTTGAAATAGAACTATTTTGACATTTAACTGTGTGTAAACAAAAACTTCTTATATTAAACCGAATTGTTTGAAATAGGACTGTTTGACTAAACTGAATAGCTTGAAATAGAAATGTTTTTGACAATCAAGCCGTGTATTTAGGCTGAACTGAATTATTTAAAATAGAACTGTTTATTTGTATAAAAATGGATTTGGTATTAAATAACCTACAAAGGTTGATATGCCAAAAATAACAAACAAACAAACAAACAAATAAACCGAAATGTAACGCAGGTGAAAATAAAGGCTTTTTGTGTTTCTAAGTAGATGAAACAAAGAATTCCATTTTGTTAGAGTTGATAGGAAATTGGGAAGTAGTTATTTTTTCAGTCCAGATCGTATTCTAACTCGGATTGACTTACTTTTGAATCTTCTCTTTTCCTTGTTATTTCGAACTTTTATTTATTGTTTCGAACGTTTGATAGGCTCGGTATAAGTTTTTATCTTATATTTATTTTTTATCCTTTGTTGCGAAGATAAGCAGAAAAGTTCACCGTTCAACCAAGAAAGAATTATCATCCTTCTTTTTAAATTTTCATTATTTTTGCGGTATAGGTTAAAAAATATCGAGAAACAATGTGCCGACTGCGTTAAACTGCAAGTTAAATATATACATTCCATGGTCCGACTATTTTTCAGCACCTCTTCATTCACAACATGTGTGCGTAGAAACAGATGTATTTTGTGTTATTATATATATATATATATATATATATATATATATATATATATATATATATATATATATATATATATATATATATATATATATATTTATATATATATATATATATATATATTGGAATAAACAAATCGTCTTTTCTTAAATCAGAAAAGTGTTCAATACTATCCAATAGAAGAGGATAAAACCTAAATAAATGAATGTTTTCAAACCTCCTAATGACAGTCTCATAACTACTTGTTTGAAAAGAAAATAAAAGAAATTAAATGAAAAAATAAAAAATAGAAATAAAAAAGATAAAAAATTGATAAGAATAGATACAAATACCTGACGTGTATTGTACCACACCTTTGTAAAAATATCAAACTCGTTGATATTACATTTTACAGGTTAAATTCTTATCTATCAAGTTGCATAACTATATACCAACAGATAGATATACATGTATTCTCATATAGAATATATACTCGCTGAAGAACCCGTTTGTGGTTATAATAAAAACAAAATAATTCTTCTGTACAAAAGGTCTGTACCATATATAACTATATGGTACATTCAACAAATGGAAAAGACAGTAGTTTTGTACTTGACACGAATCAACCAATAAATACACTGATTTATCGCGGTTCAAACTACCTTAAAACGATTCTTGTAATAACAATATTGTTATTAATCATTTGCATTCGATTATCAATACAACTATGCTTGGGTCTGTTTGAGGATTATGATCAAACAGAATGATCCAGTCGTCCGTGTCGATAACGGCGTAAATTTCAGTTAGATATCGTAAATTGATTAAAGGGATCCAGAGTCATAAGTTTCCTATTGTAGAGGAATTTTTGGTTATCGGTATGGATCAAAAATTTAAAGAATAGTCATTTGAATTTGGATTATGAAGAATGTTGTCTCGATTTTTCGATGAATTTAACGTTATCATCTCGTCATATAATTCAAATCAACATCATTAAATTATCGGTTCATCATTGAATTCTCGTACATTGACTTTGTACGTGCTTTTAATGTACTGTCAAGTCATCCAAATTTTACATCATAATGCTTCGTTGCTGGAAAGTGGTGGATATCAATGAAGCTTATACGAAGAGGATTATACTTTATCTGACAATGTGTGATGGGAAGCCGACAATGTCTGATGGCATTGTAAGATATTACTGGGGCGCTCTGACTTAGTGCTAATGATGGTTTGGTCGCGAAACTATGCCTTATCATAGAATAATCCTATTGAAAGGTTTGTTGGTCGCGCTTTTTTCACCATGTTCATTTAACAAGTGTTGCTGAAATAATTTCGGACAAACCAAGAAGAGAATGAGCATATCTTTTTTATTAAAAAGATATATTTACATCCTTACATGTAATGGCATTATATATATATTATATATATATATATATATATATATATATATATATATATATATATATATATACCCATTAGATGTTAGGAAAAACCAATTATACTGTAGTGGATTGAAAAAAGGCTAATAAGATTAGATAAGAATTTACAGTTTGATGGTATCTGTGTATAATTCGTGTAAAGATTTGAAAAGGTTTTAAATAATTATGTACACATTTACATATGCAGTGCGCATATGTAATATGATTTATGTATATATTTGCCAAATTACTTATGTAACTCTAACAATGGAAGTCAAACTTAACAGAAAAAGTCAAAGTTAACAGAAAAATTTTTTTTTCAACAAAAGAAATGCATACTTAAAATATCTGTTTCACTGTTGAATCTGCGTAAGTTTTTGGACCCAGCCAAAAAGAGTATGGGATATATTTATTTGTTTTTGTTTAAAGAAATGTGAGTTATGATGTACCAAAAGCGTAGAAGTCCGGGCTAAATGTGTGAAATAACGTGTACATTTCAAGGCTGTGGGTTATTTTCTTCTTTTTGGCTCAAGAACACCCTCAACACACCCTCATATATATATATATATATATATATATATATATATATATATATATATATATATATATATATGTGTATATATACTGTAGCGGCCATAAGTTAAGGAACGGAACAACAAATATTTAAATGATTTTTACTTAAAAAAATTTGCATGTACGTTTACGAAAATTTTCCCAAATATTCTTGGAACATATATGCATATATTGCATATAAAGTTTTCTAAGTTTTCTTTTACAGTAAATTAATAGTCAATAGAAAAAACAAATATACGTTTTGCCCTGGTCAAGCGTATCACAAATCCTTGTTAGATCCATATATAAACTAAAGAAAAATTTGATATTTAATGAATTTTCCTTTGTATTGGATTACCTCATTGCATCTTCGGCCACATGAGCTAATTAACTTCTTACAAAAGAAACTTTCCCATTCTTCTTTCAGAAAACCCCATAAATCATCAATATTTTGAGGATTTCTATTCTGAGCTTTCTCTCCCATGATATTCCATGCATTCTCTATAGGATTCATATCTGGGCTTTGTAGTGGCCACTTTATAACAACTATTGCTCCCTCTTCAAGAAAACTTAAGTTTTAGCTTTGTGGCAAGGTGCGTTGTCTTGCATGAATATTGGAGTTTCATCTGTCTCTTTGCATAAATGAGAAAGAGCATGTTGGTGAAGAAGTTCTTTATAAACACTGGCATTAATATTACCGTGAAAACGAACAATGGGTCCTACTCCAGCTGAAGAAATCATCCCTTACACCATTATGCTATCCCTCCAAATTTCACAGTTTTCTTCATGCGTTGAAGAGATAAGCGTTCCCCATTTTTACGTCTTACAAACCTCTTACCGTCAGATTCAAACAAGTTGAATTTAAATTTATCACTAAAATGAACCATATTACATTGTTCCTCTGTCCACATGATATGCTCTGTGGCGAAGTCAAGATGAAACTTTCGGTTTTTCTTTGAAATCAAAGGTTTGCGACATGGAATCTAAGCCGTTAATTTTTCCTTATTTAACCTACGAGAAACAGTTTTTCAAGAGATTGGCTTTCCTCATAAAATGCACGGGAAATAGACGTTGTTGTATCGAAACGGTCTTTTAAAGACATTTTAACAATCATCCGATCTTCCCGTTTGGTGTAGGAGGCCTGCCAGTTCTCGGTTTTGGTTCAAGTGTCTTAAATCTACTGATTACGCGATAAACAACGCTTTTTGACCTTCGTACGATCCCAGCAATTTCAGAATACGATTTGCTTCTTCATTATTTGCTAAAATGAACTTTTTTCTTCTCGAGTTAAAACAATTACGTGCTTTCGTCTCCATCCTACTTAAAAATAATTCCAACGATGTATGACAGTAGGCTTTAAATCGAAATTAGCAATCAAGTTGTTTAAAAATTACCTAAATTACTATAATTCAACAGCATTCCTTAACCTTTGACCTGGGCAAAATGTATTTTAGTTCACTATTAATTTACTGTAAAAAAATTTTGAAAACTTTATATCTAATAAATATATATATGTTCCAAGTATATTTTGTGAAAATTTCGTAAACGTATATGCAAATTTTTTCAAGTAAAAATCATTTAAATATTTGTTGTTGTTCCATTCCTTATCTGTTGTTGTTCTGCTACTATATATATATATATGTGTGCGTGTATATATATATATATATATATGTATGCATATATGAATAGATTCATGAAGATGAAATATATGCTTTCCATGTTTCGAAGGAAAATAAATATAGGGAGATTTCTTGAACAAGATGAATTATAAAAGAAAAAGTCCATCGTAATTTCTAAGTCCTGGTACAAAACAAAATTCCTATCGCGCCATCTATCATTAGATTAGCATTACTCTGTGCTTGTACATATGTTTGATACATAGCAATTTGGTAGGATGTGAGTAAATGCACATAAGTATTCTGTTTTTCGTTGAACAGGAATTTCTTATGTTGTCTGAAGATCGTTAATTTGGTGCATTTACTTTTCGTAATCATTAACTTGTATTTTAAAACTACTCGCTTTTACTTACACTGGTTGGTTAAAAAAGATGACTTACGAAAAGCAGGATTCTGCTAAAGCCTGGAAATAAGGTTCGAACTAAAGGTAGCGCAATACCGTGCGCTACGTACGCATAAACCTTAAATCAGAAATAAAGTTCTTGAAAATAACTTACAATCATTTTGTTTCATTATCACCCTTTGCTGGATGATGGACAAGAACATTTGGCTTACTCAATAGTGACAAGTCTAAACAAATTTTGTCTGCTAATATTGGATATACATGTACCTTATGACATCAATTACATTCCAGAATAATATATAAAAATAATGGAAGAAAAAAACTAAAATAAGGAGAGAGAGAGAGAGAGAGAGAGAGAGAGAGAGGGGGATAAAGTAGAAAAAAGAAGTAAAAAAGTAAATAATAATAATAATAATAAGTATTTTCGAATATTAATTTCAAACGAAAGAAGAAAACTAATTGGTACGCCATGTACTATAAGTAAAAACACATTTACAACAGACAGCATTGACAAATGATGTCGTCTCTGGCAGACACAGTTGGTGAAAAAAAAAACGTGGTTGTGTGTGCCTGTCTTTCTGTACATATTAACTTGAAACGAGTCAGTTTAATCCAATGTTGCGACTTTTAGGGAGATTGTAGAGTAGCCGTACAGTAAATAACGTTCTTGCTACAGAAATAAAATGCAGAGATTTGTCCATAACTTGTATTTAAACGTTAGGACCAGGTTAGTAATTAATTTTCCGGTTCTATTTCTTAGTTTAATGGCATATAAACATTTGAGGGTTATTTAATGCTAAAAGCCATCCTTGTGGAGGGACAGTTGTATGAACCTTCTTACCCCACCAGCAATGGGTTACATAGCTGGGGAAGGGGTTAGAAGGGTCATACTTTTCCCGAGGCTATTAGTTCGAAAGTGATTGTAATACCGCGACTGGAGTTCAAACTTGCTTACCATGAGGTCTCAGCCCAGCACGTTAGCCACTACACCACAGGGAGTCACAGGGAGTCCCCCTTATTAATTTTGAACAGTATTTCTTTCTGTCTAAATTTCCAAAGTGATAATTAATATGTATATTCCGTCGTCATTTTCATTGTTATTAATAGTCACATAGAAATTTCTAACAGAACACCTTTTTTGATCCATGAGTTAAATTGTTCTCATTCCACTGTTTATTCTGAGAGGATTATTATCCGATATAATATATATGTTAATTTTACCGAATTAATTCAACTTTGTGATGTCTCCATTGAACCAGACATTGCACAACGGATCTTAAGAACTGAACTAGCTAAATACGTTGAAATAAAGCCCAATTTTTTCCATTTCGCCATTTATTCGGGTGGTGGCAATATGGAGACGTAATGTCTCGACAGAGAAATACCGAACTAGTACAAAGGGCAATCAGTGTCCGAAAGGAATCCGACTATGTGCTTTTTCTTTTCTAATAATGTATTTTTTATTTGTACAAGATTAAACAGAACGATCATATTTTTGTATAACTATTTTAACGCTTTAGACGATCACCTATTTTGTCTTGAGTATATATATATATATATATATATAACGTGACTTGTAAATCTAAACTGAGAAATTTCAGTTATAAAAGATCTCTTTAAAAATCTTAATGTCACAAAATATATGCATAAACCCACGACATGTTCACTATAGTAAATAGAGAAGTATCAGTATTAAATCATTGAAGATTTTTTTTGTCGGATATCACTTCTAAAACACATACACGCGTGCGCGCACACATATATATTATGTTTGTGTTTGAGTGTAACGTTCATCAGGGGATTTTATATGTGTGTAACATTAGTCCTGGGGATTGACACTTTCATCTTTGACAAGATACAGATACTACATTCTGATCCAAGACAGAAGTTCCGAGAAATAATACAGAGCGCACAGATACTTTGATGCCAAAAGAAAATACTGATAATAACAACAAAGATAAAGATAACGGTTTGAATAATTCATATATTGTGTATGTTAAACAATATTTTCAAATTCTATTATTTACATTCACACTAGTGTGCCCGTGTGTTTGTTCTTGAGTGTGTGTGTGTGCGCGCAAGCAAGATCAAATATAGAATAACGATGTAAAGAAAGTAGGCGGTGTTTGGTAGAGGGCGGAAGTAAGGTCGGAAGAGATAGATTGAAGTCAGACGGGCGAGAAAATCAAGAAGGGCTCTGGTACAGACGGGTACTTAAATTGCGTATGTTACAAACCAATGCCAATGCCATTGTATCTCGATTGGCGGCCGACATCCGTGTTTCCATTTCTCGAGATTGAAGAAAATAGAGACCAGCGGAGTGAAAAGATGCTGAGTAAGAGGAGGCATTTAGTGCATTATGGGATGATAACATACCAGAAAGAAAGAAAGAGAGAGAGAGAGAGAGAGAGAGAGAGAGAGAGAGAGAGAGAGCTGAGAGGGCAGAGACCTAGCTGATGAGAATAGACTGTCAGACACATTATGATATAAAAATATACAAATAAATTCAATTTTTCATCCTACCGCTTCCTCATCTATTTGGGTTTACTGGATGATATATATATATATATATATATATATATATATATATATATATATATATATATAAACCATTTATTTTACGCCACAAATATTTATTTTTCGACATCATCGCATTCATTGTCAATGCACTTAATTCAGTTAATAAAAATCCTATACAGCCTCATCTATAAATAAGTACACTCGTAACAAATTCAAAAAATAAAAACTTAATTTTCTTCTAAACCAAAGATATGAGGATTTTAGTCTTTCAAGTGGAATATTATTCATGGATCGTTCAAAATGTTCTAAGTTTCAATCGAATTTTTGATTTGTCGCACACTTCACAACTTTGAATTGACTTTATCTGGCCTTAAATTAAGTCAGAAATCTTAATTAGTCTTACTTTTCTATAAATTGGTAGTGTATGGCTACAACAAAAATATTCAGCTGTAGCACTTCTTTCTGGATGAGGCTTTGAACTTTTCGAAGGACCTACGCGCAATCAAAATGGATATTATAAGTTATTTTTTTCAAACTCTACAGCACTGCAATTCTTTAAATTACAATACGCATATGTAGCAATCGAGAAATTAGTATATTTCTTATATATAATTATGCAATTTTATTCTGAGTATCAAGTAGAGTTTTGTAATAAGTAATAGTTAATATCTATTTTGTTTGTATAACGTTCTATGAGAAATAGTAAAATCTTGTGGTTTATTTGGAAGATGAATTAGTTTTAATTAAAAAATGGTAGGAATGTCTTATTTAAGGACGATCCTATATATATATATATATATATATATATATATATATATATATATTAATAGATAGATAATTTGTTCATTTTGTCTTAGTATCTATCATCAAATGAATATATATAAATTTGATGGTGGTGTGCTGTAATCTTCATTTAAATTTGGAATCCTATCGCAAAAAGTTGAAAAAAAAAGGAAAGTTAGAGGAAAAACAAAAACAATTAGAAATTTCAATTCAAAAGAACAAAATCTATCCTCACACCTTAACTATAAATGTATGGTAAAGTAATTAATATAAAATATAAATAAATAAATTGCTCTACGTATTCACACGAAGGCTGCCAAAGACAAGAAAATCGCAAGTCCGATAAATTCAACCCTTACTATCACTAATAGGTGTAAATTTAATTGTAGAGGGATGTAATTTTCTTCTGAAATCCTACAAACAAAAATTGAAAAAACAGAGGAAAAAAAGGAAAAAATGGTTTGAAATTTTATTTGTAAAATGCATAGAAACAAAATAGCCGTACAAATGAGTCGTATCAAACCCCACAATCTAATAAACGAGTTTATGAACATTAACTAAGTTGAAAATTAGTAATCTTAAAGGTGTAAGTGTCTACACTTTTTATATGTGTACGTGTGTGGGTGTGTGTGTGTGGCTGAAGTGGCTTCGTCTTCTGTAGTATACCAGACCTCATCTGTGACAGAAGCACAGATAATAATCAATATCTGGATGTGTTTTAGTCACATTATACTACCTATGAGGCATATCTAATCTAAATCTAAATTGACGTGGGCCTCAGTGTCATGATCGGCAGGAGCTCCCCTGACCGCAATCATGGGGACAGTATAGGCATCCTGCGAATATTGGCTTTTCTGATTTCACTTACACAAACGATAAAGCAACAGCTCAACCGAGAGCACGAATGGAAAAAATGGACTAGAGAAGACAACAGAAATGTACTTCACTGTCATTTTAAGAGCAACTGGCACAAAGAGGGCTAAGAAAAGGAACGATGGAAATTTTGACAGAATCTGCTTGATTTAATACAAACCAAAGACTTCCTGACCAAGCCAGAATAATTTAAAAGAAAGGTAGGTTCTCTGATCTTGAGATACTAGAAATATGTGGACATGTAAATCGTGAACAGTATAAACAAGAGATCTACCCGAATTGAATTGTGAAATACTGAAAAGCAAGAGACCCTTACCAAAATTAAAGCACAAAATACTGAAGACTAAAACACCACAGACTCCAGCACCATAAAACCAATGTTAACGCTGGAGAAGAGATTAAATTGAGAGTTAATGACCGAAAAAAGACATTACCATTCCCCTTGAACTAAGACTGAACAAAGGTGAAAGTAAAGAAGGAAAGGTAAGAAAATCATGACCAAATATCCCAACGGTCAATATCAGTGAACTAAACGAGCTTATTCATGTTTGGGCAAAATTAGTCTATGGTAAAATCGGTATTCCCTTTGCGAACCCGACAAAAATATAAAATATGGACGAGAAATTTGGCTTGAAGGACGTATGAAGAAACTGTGACAACAAGCGAAAGTACTAAGGAAGGAAAAGCACGCAAGGATATATTGATTTGAAAAGACAAAAAAAAAAAAAAAAATCAGCAGACAAGTCTGACAATACAACTGGAATACAACTCAAGATATTGATGAAAGAAGAGAAACTAAAAAAAAAAGAAAAAAAAGATCCCAAAACAGGGTCAAACAATACTAACAAAACAAGATATTTCAAAATAACGAAAGAAAATTCTCCCAACAAGTAAGTAGGAAATGCACAAGGGCAAATAAACAGCCGGATAGAAAGGAAGGAAAAAATTTTGAGGCTTTCCTTCCCCTAGACTGGTCACCTAACCTAGGCTGAAAACTCAATCTGTCCTATTATTTTATCCAGCTTATGTTTTCTTATATTACAAAGCTGTTGGGGTTGTCTTAAATTTTCTTACTTTTTCTTCTTTTTAGTTTAGTATCAAAAACGTTCACTCTCTCTTTTCATGAGAATTTTACTCGTGCAAAAAATCGCCAAACGGATTTACCAAAACAATATGGGAAGGTGAGGAGATCCTTTAATAAGATAACACATAGTTGATCCAATCGTGACCTTTGAATAATTAAAGCAAATACTGAAAGCAAAGATCGGTTTGGTTTGATTGGGTTATATGATTGTAGGTTTTCAAATCCTTTTTATACATATATCCTTTATAAACACATTTTGTGGATAACATTTTTAAACGAGCCTGAGCTCATTTTTTTTACTTCAGTTAAATGATTTCAAGCATTTATATCTAACATGAATAATTATAGTTTATATTAATCATTTGTTTGCAGATATTTAAATGGATATCCATGTAAGATTTGTAAGTGAATAGTTTCTTCGTAATTTCATTCTTAAATGAGTAAGAACTAATTTGTTTACATATTAGTATTGCTATTGTTTCTACATAGTTAAATGGTTTCAATTATTGCTATCTAACACTTATAATTCTATTTGATATTCGTCATTTGTTTCCACACAGTGAAGTGGTCACAAGATGTACTAGTTAACACTAACAATTACACTCAACATTACCCATCCGTTTGCTCACAATTAAATGGTTACAAGTATTACTATGTATCACTAACAATTCAATTAAATATTGTTTTTTTGTTTCACACAGTTACGTTATCAAAGTTCTATTTCTAACAATTCAATTTAGCATGTCATTTATTTGCACAGTTTAAATACCAAACAGTTCTATTTGACTCATACATAAGAGCCTATCAAGTGCTAGCACTCCAGGTTAGAGTGGATCTGGGAATAATAGCCATGATGGAGTACTGCATATTCCCCAAAATTCTAAGACTGAAGGCTCACCCTCAGATACATTAATGTCATATCCTGGACCCACCTTCAGATATGTAGTCGGTGTATTCTACAGCCCCAGTCGACTGGGCTCATGTTATCTAGTGTATATATATATAAAATGTATATACGAGTTTATATAAGTTTCCAGACTTTTTTCGTATGGGTACTTTTATTGATAGTACTTAATTAAAACTCTAATCTCCTTCGAAGTAATCTCCTCCAGCTGCAATGCACTTGGTGTACCGTTCCAACAACTTCTGGAACACCTCATGGAATTCCTCTTGTGTGAGCAAGTCAATGACCTTCGTCACAGCCTCTTTCATCTCCTCAATTGTCTCATAACGACAGCCCCTGAGCTTAGGGAATAACCAAAAGTCACAAGGAGCAAGGCCTGGACTATAGAGAGGCTGGGGAACTGTCTGGATGCCCATCTTGCTCAAATAGTCTGTGACAAGGATGGAGTTGTGGACTGGTGTATTGTCCTAGTAGAAATACCACTGACCCGATTTGAAGAGTGCTGGTCTCTTCCCAAGGAATCTCTTCCTGAACTCTCTTAAAACCTCAACATAGTAACCCTAACCTTAACCTTTTGGCCAATCAACTCTGGTCTGTTAGCTTCCTTACTCCTCCCACACCTCACATCATCCCTTACAGACTCCATGCCTTCCTTGAATCTCTTATGCCACTCAAAAACTGATGCTCGATTCATGCAAGATGCCCCAAAAGCATTCTGAAGCATTCCATACATTTCTGTGGCATTTTTTCCAAGTTTAAAACAGAAACTTATTTCATATCGTTCTTCTAAAGTGTCCTCACGTCCAGATTGCATTTTTGAAATTCACCAGCTGTGACAATTAGGCTTTAGTAGGGTGTATTCCAATTCCTGCTGTAGCTGTTCATTTGAACCTGAAATCATAAAATTGGTCAGTCATCTCATAAGATGTATAGCAATAACATACTGAATTTTGAAGGTTCTACGACAATTTTAAATACCTGTACAAAAAAGTCTTGAAACTTACGTACATACATATATATATATATATATACATATATGTGTGTGTGTGTGTGTGTGTGTGTGCGTGTGTGTGTGTGTGAAAACATACATTTTAAATAATGCATATTGTTAAACAACAATACAGGAAAACAGATTTGAAATGATGTAATGACGAATAGATTGAAATAAAGACAAAAGTAAAAAAACAAAAAATTATGTAGATCCATGACGACACATATTTTCAGAAATTTTCCCATCAGAATTTTCGGGGTGCAAAGGTCAGTGCTCTTCTGCCAATCAACATAAGCTAAACAATTCCCATCAGTGCAGGTGTTTGATCTCTTGCAACGCTCTCCGTTTCAGGTTGTCACACAAATCAGATGAAATATGTGAAATGCTATTTAAAATCATAATATATATAAATATTTTTCTATGGCAATACTTACTGTAAGAGAACATTTTCATTTTTAATTTTTAAAAATTTGACCAAAAATTTAAAGAACTTTTCTGTTGGTGGGGGGTCTTTTTAAAATTCAAAGTTTGTCTCATTGTAGCAACCAAATTCTTTGGATAGAATTATGGTTTTCACTGAAAATTTACGGTATAGAATATTATCATATTTCAACACTCATTTCCATTTTCATTTCTTCTTCTTCTTCTTCTTCTTCTTCTTCTTCTTCTTCTTCTTCTTCTTATTATTATTATTATTATTATTATTATTATTATTATTATTATTATTATTATTATTATTATTATTATTATTATTTGCTGATATTTTGTAATTTTCTACTCGTAAATTATCCTGTCACACACACACACACACACACACACACACACACACACACACACACACACACACATACTTTTCTTTTAAATCAAAGATATCAGGATTTTGATTTACTGTGGGCAATTTTATAAACAACTCATATTATGAGGTATTGAAACTCTATAACCAAAAGAAAAAATATGCCGCAATCCAAAGATTTATACAGCCTTATATATATTTATGCGATTTTAAATTCGGTTACAGAGTTTAAATCTGATAGATATATACGTGATATTTTGCTGGGTTATGATTACATACAATCATTATAAAAATTCACACGCACATGAGTTAGTCGAGTGTGACCCGAAGGGTCCCTTTTGAATAGCTTCTGTACCGAGGGGTTTCTCTGGATTACTCCATTTACTCTTGATCGGTACCTTATAAAGCTGAGTGTTAAGCAAGGAAGCATCACGCACCATTTTTTGAATGTTTAGTGTGACTCGACCTGGGATTGAACTCTGTTCTCCCAGGACATTGGTGAACACTTCAACCATTATACCAATGACGGAAAATATTTTTTCTTTTATAGTCGAACATTCTGGCTTCATAAAATAGAGAGAGAGAGAGAGAGAGGGGGGGGGAGAGAGAGAGAGAGAGAGAGAATTGTTATTACTTAGAATATTCGGAATATTGGATTCATTTTTATTGTTATACTCACAACGTTTCGGTCGATATGTCCTTCGGTCTTCTTCAGGTGTTTCATATTGAACTATCTTGGGTAGTTACTCTAGTAGACTCATCAGGAAGATGTTCAAAGACTACTGTATCATGTGAACTCAATTCAATCTGTTTACTACGGAGAAAGAACAAGACAAAAAGTTATCCTTCCATATGTATTGATAACTCGCATAGCGCAACATGGATTCAGGTCATCCGTGTATCGAAAGCCAACCTTCATCAGACAGTACCTAAATTTCAACTCCCACCACTGATAAAGAAAAGGATCGTTCGTTGCTTACAACTCCGAGCAAAAGCTATCAGTAGTGACTGTGATGTGTACCAAGAGGGAATAAAGAGTTTAAAAGACAACTTCCATCGCAACAACTACCCAGAGAGCATAACATCAGTTCCAAGAAATCTAGATCAAACAACTGAGAATGATACCCGAAACTCATCACAGTCTGCCTTATGTCAAAGGCCAAGCAAAAAAAAAAAAAAAAAAAGAATTTGAAAGATAGTTCGATAAGAAACACCTGAAGGAGGCCGAATAACATGTCGGCCAAAACTTTGTGAGTGTGACTATGAAGATGAAGTCAGTATTCGGAATATTCTAAGCAATAACAATTATCAAGCTTGATCTCTGAAATTTAGACGAATAACATAGACATAAGTAATGATATTTTATGCAAATGCAGACCTCTCAAAATTATTATGTAGTTACAGGTAGGATTAGAAAGTAATTTTTTTTCTATGTTAGAGTATTTGAACTATAATGCTCGAATAAAAATCAGGCAATGATGTGTCTGGTAAATGTTACATACACCCATAATAACCCCCCAGTCATTTATAGATAAAAAAAGAAAGCACTGTGAGTCTACCTTACAAATGAGTTACCTTGTAATGAGTATCCTCTGAGTCTTTGTTAATAGAGAAAGAAATGTCATCAAGATTGAAACATTACATTTTATTAATACTTTTTTTAATACTTTTTAAAAATATTTTTCTGATTATTTGTGTTCACTCTGTCCTGATAAATCTCCAATCAGCGCTATGGTCATCGCTCTTCAACATGCTTCAATTCTCTCCAGCAGGGTTGACGAGTTCAAAATGCCGTTCATTGCAGCTGTTCTGGCATTTTTTCTTTATCCTCCCAAATTTTATTCGACGCTTTAAAAAAAAAACTTTATTACTAATTTTTTTTTAAAACTAATTCAAATGCATTTACGAAAAACACTTATGAAATACACACATGTTGCCATTTGTAATTCATCTAAAGCACTAAACAGTAAAACAAGTGTTGAAGCAAACACTTCTGTACTTGATAGTTGAGTGTGAATTAAACTACAAAAAAAAAAAATGTAAAACCTATAAATAAATGAAATTTGAAATGATTTTTCACATTTAAATGTGGAAAAATCATTTCAAATTTAGGTTATGACACGAGTAAACGAAAATCAAAGATGCTGATGCTGATGCTGAGTTGAGATAACTTATTTCCGCAAGGCCAAATTTCAAACTCGGGAAAAATAAAACTGTATATTAATGATGTTAGAAGTAGCTGAACAATATTGCCCGAGGTAGACTTTTTTTAAACATGTTATCGATCAGCATAATTCCGATTAGAAATTTGAACTTATTCACTTACGAATTGACACTTTTACCAAAAAACAGAAAGTACTGAGTACAAGGCTTGATAACAATGTTTGAAAACGAAATAAAACACCCCCGAAGGTGGTGATGACCGCGCAGAGATCAAAGATTTTCAATTAGTTTTTGAACTGAATGAAATAGGAAAACTCGCAATTTTATTTAATTGGAGTTTGAGAACAAGAAATACAGTCGAGCGTGTTTTAAAGGCCTTAGCTTTGAAGGACTTCAAAAGAAATGTAGAAGACGCAGAGTTTTCTCCATCCAATGAATTTATAAAATGACGGTTGACAACCCACTGAAAAGGTCGGTTTAATCAAATAAAAACATCAAACAATAAACTTATATATCAAAAAATAAATGTGAATTTGTGAAATTATTTTTTCAACCGAACAGGAATGACGATCAATGCTTTCTTTTCCAGTAGCAAGCAGCAACAAGACATCTATGTGATGATACAATATTCTCTCAATGATCAGAACTCCATTGCCCAAATAACAGTGGTTGTGGGGACCAGGGATAATTTGGGGCATTGCCCACGCATTTTTAATTGACCACGTGTCACATAATTTAGCAGAGGTCAAATTAACTACAGGATCAAAGCGTGGTGTCTGTGCACTCTACATAGAATTAAAGTATTGCTCTCAAGTACGTCAACTTCGGATCAGAGAATTGTATCTCTGATATGAGAAACTGTAAACATAAGAGGATAAATCGGGTGAGTGAGTCGAACACGATATGTCACTGAGTGAGATGAATAACCGTACAAAATTTTATATTCGAACATTGATTGACACCTTTGCTAAGATGGCAATTGGGATAACATGACTGCTGCTGCTGCTGCTGCTGCAGCTCAAAGACATACTTCCCACACACTCACCGCAATTAGCGAGAAGGCAATAATGATATTATATGTATTTAATAATATAGAGATAAACGCAAATATCGCAAGGTAACAGAATGATAGTTAATACCTGGCTATGGTAAATCTTAATTCTTATAGCTGTCACAACTACGCTGTAACAACTGCTCTATCTCTTTTGCAAGGTTATAACAAAAGGTACATATCGTCTGGCCGAGTCCACCTATACAAGTGGATATCGGTGAAACTATCCTGTTTAATGATGACTCAAATTTTTTGTTATATCATTTTTATATCCTTTTTATAAGATTACTGAAATAATCAATCCTATTTATTTGATTTGATTGATCCGACAAAATCAATACTCTAAAATGACGAGTACCACAAAACGTGTTTTACTAATTTAAAAACTCTGCAAGAGACGGTCTTCAAAACTTACATGATTTACAAATATAGCCAAATTTATCTTTTCCGCTCTGAAACATTTCTATTGATCTTTATATACGTCCATCGGAATTGATTTGCATAATCAATTACATTAACCAATTTTTTTCATAAATCTGTGTTTGCTGCCAGACTAATTCAACAATGAATCATATCTTACATATTACCCTGTTGGTAGGCAGCCCTGTTATCGGGGTCTAGAATACGCCGATTGTATCTTCAATAGAAGATTTAGATTCTCACCCTATAAAAGACAGGCCTGGGCATGATACTAAACTGAATCAGGGGGTGAAGCTTCAGGGGTTCTGGGGAGTGTAGAGAACTCCTATGTTGCCATTACTTCCAGGTCCACTCTGACCCCGAGTCAGTACTTGTTAAGGTACTGTTGAGTGGTCAAATAAGTTTGTTTGAAAATTATTATCATTAGAGAGGAATACTTGAAATTATATTACTGTGTACAAATTATTTGTATTAAATGAGGATACCCGAATCCATATAACTGCGTGCAAATTGATTATTATAAAATAGTTTGGGTTGTCTTGGTTTAATTTATTTAACGGCATATCGACTGCTCATAGGGCATTGTTGAAGTTTGATTCATTTGTAATTACAATTTGATTAATTTGTAATTACAATTTATATTTTCAAAATTCTATAACAACGATGTTTTAAAATCTCACTTTTTGTCTATAACAATTATTTGTTTGCATCAGTTACTCCAAATACAAATAATTTGCACAATTTCAATATTAACATTTTGTAAACAATTATATGATTTCAAAAGAAATTATACCAATTTAATAATAACAATAATCCTTTTTCATATGGTTTCAAGTATTCCAATCTAATACAAATGATTTTTATGTTGATCGATGGATAGGACCCTAACACATACTAGCAAAAAGGGTCAGAGTAGAAGGAATGGCAATAAAAGGTTATACCACACGCCACAACACAGCAGCTTCATTACCGGATGTAGTTAAGTGTTATACTAAGGACACACTTTTTAGGTTTTTTTTATCCTCACTACGGAGAATGTAGTCAGCGGTAGGGCTTCACCGACAGGGCAACTGATAATTTACACAATTGTATTGCTTCTAGTACTAAATACTTACTTTGTAAACAATTTTAGGTTCAAGAAACTTGTCTTAACAGAAATAATTTGCACATATTTGAATGGTTTGAAGTATTACTATCTTATATAAATTATTTTTAAACTGATTAATTTGACGCATAGATAGATTAGTTTTACGGCATGTAAACCCTTGTAAGGTTATGTTCACATCACTTTCAGTAGATAAGATGTTGCCGAAGTATGCGAACGGTTCTACTAATTCTAGAGACTTGCCAGTTAGAGGGGAGAAGGTTCCTGTTCGTTTAAGACACAAATACTATGTTTTATTTGCATTCACGTAGAGGTCATTCTTCATGCTGCTTGCTCAAGGTATGCAGTAGAGATTCTACTCGGGCAGTTGTATTTGCGGAAAGTGCTAGATCGTCTGTGTCACGTACTTATTCTTATTTAATGATAATGTGGCTTGTAGTATTCCTATAAAATACTAACAATTTGCTCGCATATTCAAGTATTCTGATCTAAAACAAATAATTTCCGAAAAGATCTATTTTGGATTCGAGACAAAGTGGACCTGGGAGTAGTGGCAATAAAATGGTACTCCAATTTTTTTCAGAATTTCTAAACTGGAGCCTCACTAGCAGATGTAGTTTAGTACCATACCCAAGAACCCTTTTGAATATGGGGTTCTAACGGCTGGGAGGGAATGCAGTCAATATACTCTAAGACTTGCCAACAGGGCTACTATCAAATACAATTAATTTACTTACTGTTATATTGTATCAAGTATTCCAATCTTATACTAATAATTTATACACAGTTATATGGTTTAAAGTAACCATAAAAAACAATAATTGTCTGCACAGAGTTATATGATTTTAAGTTCTGATGTTAATAATTTTCAAACAGATATATTTAACCCAAAGATGGGACCTTGATAAAGTGGACGTGGGAGTAATGGCCATGAAACTAGAGCCTCAACACTGAATGTAGTTTAGTTTCATACCAAGGATAGCTCTTTTAAGAGTGGAGTCTTACCCCTCAACAGATTATGCAATTAGTTTATTCTAAGCCCTACCAAAAGAGTGAATCATTAAATAGGAAGAGTTAATTGAAACCATAGAATTGAGTATAAATTATAATTATTAAGAATAGTTAAAGCTATGATAATTAGGGTTAAGAATATTTGAAGCTATTATTGTTTAGAATTCGGCATTAAATAACTCAACAAGTGTTGACATAGCATAAAACCAACAAACCAACCTATATGCTGCTGGATTCGAATAATTTGGATATTGTTAATCTTTAGATTGGATGCAGAACCCGTTGCATGACCATGTGGGAGAGGATCGCTTTTATTACTTCAACCACTTTTCCATCGCCAGAATGAAGAAAAATCGCACTTCTTTAATCACTACTTTTATGAAAGTTTTGAGCCAAGACTCATTTTTCTGTCTTTAGCGGTCAGCATCCATCCTCTCTGAATATTCTCCTCAACAGACATGTAGTACACTTGTATCTTTTTTTTTCATATATCTTTAACTTTTATTTCTTACTTTTAGATATATATATATACGTGTTGCCTTCAATAAGTTTCCAGACTTTTTGTACGGGCATTTAAAACTGTCGTAGATACTTGAAAATTCAGTATGTTATTGCTATACATCTTATGAGATGACTGACCAATTTTATGATTTCAGGTTCAAATGAACAGCTACAGCAGGAATTGGAATACACCCTACTTGTTAAGGTACTGTTGAGTGGTCAAATAAGTTTGTTTGAAAATTATTATCATTAGAGAGGAATACTTGAAATTATATTACTGTGTACAAATTATTTGTATTAAATGAGGATACCCGAATCCATATAACTGCGTGCAAATTGATTATTATAAAATAGTTTGGGTTGTCTTGGTTTAATTTATTGTCACAGCTAGTGAATTTCAAAAATGCAATCTGGACGTGAGGACACTTTAAAGAACGATATGAAATAAGTTTCTGTTTTAAACTTGGAAAAAATGCCACAGAAACGTATGGAATGCTTCAGAATGCTTTTGGAGCATCTTGCATGAATCGAGCATCAGTGGCATAAGAGATTCAAGGAAGGCAGGGAGTCTGTGAGGGATGATGAAAGGTGTTGGAGGAGTAAGGAAGTCAGAACACCAGAGTTGATTGGCCAAACGGTTAGGGTTAGGGTTACTATGTTTTAAGGGAGTTCAGGAAGAGATTCCTTGGGAAGAGGCCAGAGCTCTTCAAATCGGGTCAGTGGCATTTCCACCAGGACAATGCACCAGTCCACAACTCCATCCTTGTCACAGACTATTTTACCCAGATGGGCATCAAGACAGTTCCTCAGCCTCCCGATAGTCAAGGCCTTGCTCCCTGTGACTTTTGGTTATTCCCTAAGCTCAGAGGCTGTCGTTATGAGACAATTGAGGAGATGAAAGAGGCTGTGACGAAGGTCATTGACACGCTCACACAAGAGGACTTCCGTGGGGCCTTCCAGAAGTTGTTGGAACGGTACACCAAGTGCATTGCAGCTGGAGGAGATTACTTCGAAGGAGATTAGAGTTTTAATTAAGTACTATCAATAAAAGTGCCCATACGAAAAAAGTCTGGAAACTTATTTAATGATCCTCGTATATATATAAACACACACATAGAGAAAGAGAAGATGAATACTGATGCTTCCTTTCCGTGCTCTGTCGTTGCCGATCTTGACAAGCACTGCTTGGCATACACTTAAAGCTTTGTTGAAGTGACGCGGTAGGTTTATTGCTGCGACGCTTCTAAAATGTCTTCCTGAGTTTTCTTACTGTGATATCCACCCCTTTTCTTGTGACGGTCAAAGGCCAGTATGTTCACCAAACCCCTCCACACGAGCAGGATGCAACACAATATCAGTTTTTAAGTGGAGTTTAACAGATTTGAAATCAGAATTTCCCTCTCCTAGACCGGTTGCCATACCAAGGTTGAAGAGTCCAATTTGCCCAACTATATACCCATAGCTGGAGAGATAAAAGTTAGATTCATGCCTTTCTCAAAGGTATTAGTACAATTTGAAATGCAAACAGTCTCGTTCAGGATTTGAACTCGTGCCGGCGAGTCCATTTCCTACAACTATTACACCGCGAACGCCTGGTTAAGGGCCATTATATCTTATGTTTATAGATTATTAATACGACGAATTTGAATCTGAATGAGAAAAGGCCTGAATCAAAATATTCCCTGTACCCCCGCCGGATATCGTATGTGTATCTTCATATGAAAATACCTCTTCCGACTGTGGTAGCAAAAATCCTTAGCAGTTATGATTTTTCCCGTGTCAATTTTGATATAAATCAATCATTTCTCTGGCGAAAAAGGTTGGTTGGTCGCAAATTTTTACTGGTTGGGTTTCATAAAGTCGAAGTTAATATTTTAATATATTATTCAAGTAACTATTGCTATCTAATAACAATAATTTGCTTACAGTTGTACGTCTTCAATAAATTATTCCTATCTAATACTAATTTTATATTTATCATTCATTATAATATAATTCATTTTTATAATTTTTAATCATAATTTTATCCATATGATATTTATGTGGCTTTGAGTAATTATTCCTATGTAATACGGATAATATGTACACAATTATACAGTTTTAAGTTGCTGAAATATCGATTTTTTTCGAGCCAATGCATTGATGTGGTTCAAAATATTATCATCATTATCATTATTTCTATCATTTCACCCATTGATGGAACTCTAACAGGCACTTCCTCTCTGGGTTCGAACGAGACAAAGGAGTACTTCACACTCCAAAGCTTCAGAACTGAAGTCTCATTATCGGATACACTTTAGTGTTATACCCAGGACATAACAACAAAGATGTTTAAACTTTCGATTAGTATCTATCTGATAATTGATGGCCATACTGTTTGATCTCTAGCTCTCAAATTCCGAAGGCTCCAGAGAAAAGTTTTAACGTAAAGATTTACTTCTAAAAAGTTTTATTTTTTATTATGAAAAATATAGCTTTTGTTCATCAAAAGAAAAAAAAAGCTATCATTGCGAGAGAGTTTCTAACAATCAATGGGAAGCCACGCCGTGGCTAGACGTGATTAACCTTACAGAATTTAATTCCTACGTGCATTAATGATTAGGAAGAAATTGTCTGACCAATTTTTGATGGAACTAACAAATTTCGTATGCAAAATTTATTGAACTAAAGGAAAAGATTTAACGTCAAAAAATCTGTGGAGTTCTCGACAATAAAAAGCAACAGCAATTAGGAAGATGAAGGATAATACGCCTCATTATTATTGATAATTCTTTTTTTAGTCCAAGAAGGTGACACTTGATTTATTGATCAAAACATGATTGGATTGTTAGCCTTAAGCAATAATTCTGCTTGATTATCTTAATCTTCAACGAGAAGAAGTACCTATAAGTAATTAGTAATATTTAATTAAAAATGAATAATCATTTTAGTATGACGAATAATTCGTTGTTTTGTTTGAAGCTTACAATGAATTTACATTTCCGCACGATTAATAACGCCTTGTAGCTACATGAATTTTATTAGTTATTGTATTTCGGACTAAAAAAGAATTAATAATAATAATGAGTATTATTCTTAATCTTCCTATTTGGTGTTGCTTTTTATAGCAATTCCCTTGGGTTGTCATTTTTTTACTTTTCACATCGGTAAATGAAAAATAAACACCCAGTGAGACTCAAACTCACGTTCTCTTCTGTTTCGAAAAAAATTAGGAAAATGAAGGATGATATTGGTCAAAATTGCTAGTAATGATGACTAAATTTCAATGGGAAGCCACGCCGGGGAATTTAAAACTATCGTAGACACTTGAAAATTCAGCATGTTATTGCTATACATCTTATGGGATGACAGACCAATTTTTATTTCAGGTTCAAATGAACAACTATGTAATCTCTAGTCTGGCGCTTGCGAAAATGAACAGCCAGTTGTGACGAAACGGAAAAAATAAGATTTTTAGCTGAAAATTTTCTGTCAAATAGTTATTGTACTTCCTGTATCTGTTTCTTTGTTTAATGGCAGATCAATCTTCAGTATCCATGAAAGTAAAGGCTGTAATATTTACATAAAAGTGTTCTTATATCATAATTCTATTTTTGTAGGTGCAAAAATGGGGCATCGTTGTGAGATTTTTGAGAGCGCAATTTCTTATCCAATCTTCAACTTAATATATGATTATAATTTTAAACAGAAAAACTATTTGAAAAAAAAAAAAAAAAAAAAAAAAAAAAAAAGTAATTTTTATCATTTTTTACCTTTATTTGCACTATAATAACGGACGTGACTACACCAAGCTCAATGGGGGGGGTCCTCGTGGTTTAATGGTTAAAGCGATGGACTGCGGAATCGTAGTACGCGAGTTCGTACTCCAGTTGCGCAATTACATTCACTTTCGGGCAAATATCCTTGGGAAAGGTATGAACCCCCTTATCCTCCCAGCTATGGGTTAAATAGCACCACTACTGTTTTTCTAGAATGGCATTAAATAACCTAAAAAGAGTTGATATGCCATTAAACAAAGAAACCAAACCAAGCTCAATGACTCATCGAAGATGTCGTTTGAGTAAAAAAAAAAAACAAAACAAAACACAAACGAATAGATTTTTTTTTTTTTTTTTTTTTTTTAATTAATTTTATTTCTTTTTTACGTTTTAACTTTCTTCGTGTTAGTTTCTCACTAGGGAACCTGCATAAATATTTCTTCTCTGTAACACACCCAGTCATCTTCTGAACCAAACTGACCGTTTTGAAAATGTTCCTTTGCTTCTATTGAAGAGTCCACCCATAAAGGAAAATATTCAATACAGTGAAGATTTAGTTTCTGAACCACTAAGAATAATGTTGGAAAATTTGCACGGGAGAGAATACTTTCTGTTAAAGAACTTTTTCTCCGATAAAAGCCTCTAGGTTCATATTAACACTTAGTTTCTCCAAAGATTTACATTTTAAAAATACGTTTACACGGATTAACATTTTTTTAAATTATAAAATTCGATAAATGCAGCGAGCGTGTGGATGAAAATTAACTTATCTACTGACTGGACATGTGCCAAGAATTATAGGAAACATTGAAATAAAAGAAACTGACACTCGTGATTACGGTTGTAGGCAATGAATTCGATAGTGTTTATCTGACGTCAATATATAAAACGAATTAACTAAGAAGCCACTTGAATTTGACATGGGAAATATTAGTAGAAGGAAGGTCGTATATTTGAATATCTGTTTATGATTGAAATTCAAACAAGTGTCAGTTTGCCGAGTAGTTGGAGCGGGAAACAGACTGACATAGCAACGATGTAACTAGCAAAATCTATGACTTGCAGTGGAAGGTGAGAAATTATTTAAAACTTCATAACCAAGTTGTATTAGACATGATAATGGAAGAAAGTTTCAAGAAAAGAATACTCCCTGCATGGTAGAAATGCGGCCAGCAGTCGAATTTACATATTTATCGAATGAAGGGGCAATCATCCGGTATATTGAACTTTTGGCGCTAATGATTACCCTCCCTACAATTAGCGTGTTATTGTTATTTACAGTACCCACAAAAGCTTTATGGGTAACTTCTATAGAAACACCATTTTGATGAGTGTATTGATTACTTTTTATGGGTGGACTAGAGAAGCACCAACGTTATTTATGAGATTATGACACACTCACACAAAAATGTCCGGAATAGTTTTAAAAGATTCTTAGCCAAATTGAGTGATTTATGGCTCTCGTCTTCTAAGCTATTATAAATATTTAAACACTAATGCGCTTACTGGTGGTCTATCTTCCAAATGATAAAAGTCTTTCTCTCACACAAACAAACACCAACGTGCCTAAAACTAATGAACCGAGTTTCTACAAAAAAAAAAAAAAAAAAAAAAATGCCCCCACTGCCACGTGCGTGCGCAATTGTATTTACCGCGTACTCACAGCCAGAGAATCTAACATTCTACTTGTTGCTAAGAATGCACTTTAAATACATTTTTGCACGCACAGATAAATGTACAAATAACATTATGCTTACACATGAGGAAAATTTACGCATGCATAATTGGAGATGTTAAAACAATGAAAAGATTATGGCAGTAATATTACTAACGCATTCTAAAATATTTGCGGAATCATCTGCCAGCAGGATGACATTTCGACGACCGCTAGGAGGCAACACATCCTGTTACTGAGAAAAAGGTGCGAATTTTATTCTTTGAACTCGACATGTCTGCGAGACACCTCTCCAAGAAGGATCTGTGCCAATAGGCAGAACTAAACCTTTACAAATTGCAGACATACCTACAAAAACAAAACAAAAAAAAAACACCGAACACAACCAAGAATCACCAATGAAACTTTGTAATTGAAACATTTGGCAAACAACAATATCTTTATACACACACACACACACACACTTTTTGCATCTTCGTCCTAGTTCGACTTGTATTGAGTAAACCAATCTGAAAATAAGTATGAAGCCAGTCTCGATACCTTTTGAAATGTTTTTGGTAAATCACAGGATTGGGCAAGTGCAGCACCTTCCATTCTCATCATATCCAGCGCTGTGCGACTTTTCTCAAAATTCAACAGTAAGATAAGAGGACATAAATGATGTTAAATACGACGGCACAGCGGCACACCATTACAAGAGTTCCCCCCCCCCAAAAAAAAACCTTCGATCCATGAAAATGTCGCTGGAATGTGCTGAATGCCAACGGAACTATTTTGAAGAATAAATTTTATTCATTATCCCTTTCTGTCTTGGTAAATACAGCTTCAGTCTATACTTTTTGAACATCTATGTTATGGTTAATGAGCCAGTTTGGCGTCAAATAAAGCCAAGTCAGATTTTGCGATCATCATCTAGATTCTCTTAATTAAATATGAACTATTTACTAACTCACAAGCTCGTAACAGTAACTAATTTAGGCACCACACTTATCAATTGCAGGCGTGCGAACCCATACTATATATCAGTCTACGTAAAATGAATTCATGCATACTCTCACACAATTTTTTCAAGCTGCATTTTGTAGTTTTATTGATAATGCATTGGTTTTATAAGAACCTAAATCAATGGGTTTCTTTGTTTCAAACGCTTATTTCTTACCGAAACAAAAAAAAACAAAACAAACAAAACAAAAAAAAAAACTTTGGCATTGGCCTGTGATACCCTACTTACAGTGGCATGGCTAACATTTTGTCAAGTTAGGTATCAATGCGTGTGTGTGCATATAATAAAATTTTGATTTACATGGAAATAAGACAAAATTAATGGGTTATTAATAAATAAGTGAGAAATTAAATTTCTTGAAACAAATGTCAAACAGGAATTATTCTACAGTTGTACTCAGACAAAAGATCCCAGCTGGAGGAAAGATTCAGTTTGAAATTTCAAGCTGCTTACCGACTACGAATAAAGCCGGAGTGTAGAATCCAACCAACATAATTGTCAGAGTACATTAGTGTATAATGATAATTTCTAATATAAATAAGAAAAAAAAAAAAAAAAAAAAAAAAACCCAGTGAAATATCAATAAAATTCACCATTTTTTAAAAGTTACTGTCAAATATCGTTTAACTAAAATATACTTTTCGCGATTCTACATTAAAATAATCTGATGAGCATATTAAATATGCAGACAGCTTTTCTTTGGCAGTACTAACATACGGCCATAATGGGGTGGGGTATTTAGTAAAGATCTAATTCACATTATACAATGTGTTGCAATACTGGCTGATTAAATCCTTAAAGTCAAATATGTATATTTTTTATACATGTATATCGTGTCTGCTTATACGTAAAGGTTTATGTATTTGAAACAAAGCCACCATTTTCAAACAAAAAATCCTGACAAGATAGAAATTTAAAAAAAAAAAAAAAAAAAAAAAAAGTCTCGAGAATAACTCGTTTCTCCCATCCAAACTCATTCATATACCTACATGTACATACACGCAAGTACACACAATCATGTATATATAAAGTCTATTACTGTATAATGTCTATACCATGTAAGAAAAATATATATTTATCCTAGTCGAAGAATTTGGAGGGTCACGAAGTCTTGTTTTCAATGCAGTTGGCGTGAGCGAGATAGAATATGCGAATTCACCCCAGTTTTGTATTTTAAATATCCAATCTTATTTCTTTCCTTTCTTTGCCACGTTTGGCATTTTTCATCTGTGCAGGTTAGATTCCGAATATTAAGAATCGCACTATATTTCTTTTTATCATAGAAAAAGAGAAAAAAAAAAAAACAAAAAAAAAAAACAAAACATTTTACCAAAATGTAAAAGTCCAATGCAACAAAAGAAAATATCACGTAGTCTTTTGTATGATTCCTCTCCCGTTCATTTTTAAAAATACGTTTTTTTATTCATTCATTTCTTCTTTCCTTTTAATCATTTTCCGACCCGTTCCTATCTTGTTTATTCACAAATTCCTTGGCATATCTTTTGAAACACTTATCTATGAAAGTATCCCAAAACTTATTTTTCTTTTAGATGCAAGAGGTTTTTGTTCTTTTCATTACATTTTTCATACTCTCGAGAAAAATTTTCATTTTTAAATATTTCTCTATTTTTCTCGACATTACATTGTCTTTTTTGAAAGAATATTTTTCTTTATTTTCTACGTCAGAATTTTGTAGTTGTTGTACTAGTAGTTTTTGTTTTAAAACATTCAAATGGAGAAATTTCTAGAAACAACCAAACAAGTTTTGCATTTTTAAATTTAAAAAAAAAAAAAAAAAAAGAAAAAAAAAAAAAGAAAAAAGTGATCTGTAGATCTGTTCGGTTTTTTCTTTGTTGATCTTGGGCTTTTTAAAAATATTTCTCTTCTGGAAAGAATGTTGTCTTTATCCATTTCTTCGGTGTTTTCTTTGTCGAAACCGCCGCCGATTTCTGTTAAAACCAGATTGTATATGAGGGCAGAAACCTGTATTTAAATTGAAGAATCCATAACGACAACTTGGACGTTGACAGTCTCTATTTTTAATACATCTGTAAAGAAAAATAGGAAAATAGTTACTCGTTAAATATATTTATGTAAATTCCTTATTTCCTTTGTCTAAACAAAGTCTATTTTGCTGTCAGTGTTGTTAAGACTTACGTTAAGTTAAAAAATTGCTATATATAACCTTATGAACATTGTCCTGTCAAAAGTTTGCAGAGTTTTGCTAAGAAATCTTTTGAGTGAGATTTAGATTTTTGTTGTTTGGATTGTTTTATTTAGTAGTGTTATTTTACCTCTTCAACCTAAAGATAGACCGATAAAGCTAGCACAATCCATCAGTCGGCTGTATCCCATTGAAACTTAACGTGACTTACCACTGATTATTGGTGATTGCTTACTTTCTACTAATGAACATGAGATTTTTTTTATGTGTCTAAATTCCTTCCAAGACTTAAAAAATCCCCTATCTTCAATTAATTAGCATAAAGTTTTATAGATCATCAAAACTGGTCAGTCTAAAAAGCACAAAACCCATTCCGGTAGCGATCTATTAGAAATGATTTTACTGTGAAAATGCATTTTAAATTTGGAGATCTACAAACCTTTATTGGTATTTGTAGAAGAGAATTAATATAGATTTAAATTGATATCACATATCAAGCATGATATTCTTATTCAATAAGTTGAGGTATATTCTTGTAAGAGTTAAAGCAAAATATTTTAAATCCCGACCAAGATAGAAAATAGCCATAGTAAGTGAATAAAACAGAATAAATGTTTAAGTATGTCAACTATATCCGAGTTTAAGAATAGCATTAATTCATTACTCACACAAGCGACCTTTCATGTAAAGGTTTTATACCATCTTTAATTAGAAGGCAATTCTGATGATTTCTGCCGCAATCACATTCACATTCCAAACCAACTCGAGTCTTTTTAAATGGGCTTGGACAGTCTTTCTTGCAGCTGAAAAAAAAAAAAAAATTAAATAAAGTAAGTGAGGTGGGTGTGGGGAGACTTAATTCCAGAAGGTGGGACGTATTTTTGAAATTTCAAATGTTTCTTAGCATTACGGATATAGATATTCATTTTATCTTTATTGTATAAATAAAGTTTTTAAATATTTAATGTATTCATTTTATGTAATTTTCAATTATATATTCCAATTTAATTCTTAAACTTATTTTAAAGTATTATTAGCATGATGGCTTTATTTATAATAGTTTTATTTTATTTGTTTGTACTTGTGTTATTTGATTTTTTAATTCAAAGTCACACTAGAAATCTGTCACAACTGCTGATGTTTATTTCAGTTTATTCAGAATTCAAAATAATATTACATTATTCATAATTATACGGTTGTTGAAATGTGGAAGTATTCATTAAGTTAGTAATTTGATATAAATTTAAGTATTTTTGACGTAGCGTTTTTAATATCTAGTGTGTGAATTCAATAGATTTAATTCTAATATACCATTCAATTCTGATTCATAAAGATTATTTTAATTATTAGTTTATGAGTTTGTTATTAATAGTTTTATCATTTTTTTATTGTTAGTCATAAAAGGAAAACAGTTAAAGTTTAATGCTATCACTGTTCCTAAATGAAAAAATTTGTGAAAGCAAAATGAAGAGAATTTTGAAAATTCCGTAAATATTTTTTAAACATTTAAAAACTGAATAGATTTTCTTTTTGGTGAATTACTTAAAATTTAGTAATTTTAGATATTTGTGCGTTTAAGAAGATTTATTTATCGAAGAAAAACTGAAAAGAAAATAATCTAAAAGTCCGTATTATCTAAATATATAACACTTATGATACATTTTTTAGGATTAGGCTAGGCTAAGCAAAGGGTAAAAAAAAAAAAAAGGAGGAAATATTCTCTGGGACATTGCTATTCAAACTATATATATATATATATAAGAACGGAAGGATATTTTCTTACCCGGGTAGACCAATGATTTCTTTGCATTCGCATTCAGTATGATTCATAAATTGTCGAACTTCAACCATCTTGGTATTTAAGCTGGTTGTGTAGGGATTTTTGCTTGCAAAATCCAACACCTATGAAAAAAAAAAAAAAAAACGTAAAGATTTGTGACATTATCTTTCAGGGTTGTAGTTATTAGCAATCAATAGATATCATAGATCTGTCTGTGTTAGGCATATTCAACCATTGTAAAGAGAATTCAAATTGAATTACAGAATTGAATATTGACAATGATTTAAGTTGAATTGTTGCTATACCTGAATTCAAGAAATTGCTAAGTGATAAATTTAGAAATAAAATTTAGCAACGAAAATATAAATACAAATAAAATAATTATTAAAAGGGAATTGTTCTTACTATTAAGATATTTTATATCAGTTCATTCATTGATAAAAAAATATTCCGTAGATTAAATAAAGCGTAATTACAATAGCCAGAATACAACGACCAGAGCTCTCTATAACATCAATCAAAATGAGGAGACTAGTCTGATTCCTCATCTCAAAGTTTGAGATAAACACTTAAAAAAATTCAAGAATTAATGATTAAAAACAAAACATTCTATTTCTATTGCGTTTGAAGAATTATGAGCATTTTGTTTTTGGTTTGATGTCATTTTTTCAGGAAGCAATTGTCAAAAGAGAATCATCTAGAAAGAAATATACTAATATACTCACCACAAAATATTTGCTAACGATTTTGACTCGTTTCGGACCACACACGCTTGAAGTATTCTTACAACAACCTGTCACGTTCCGACATCGATGTAGCACAGTGCATGATGGGAAATAGACACGGTTTTTTGCCTCGTTGTCCTGTACGTAGACAATTTCTGGTTGAGGGTATTTGCATTCGCTTAACGGTGATCGCATCATTTCATGAACATGATCCAAAGCTTTATCAATTACTGAAAAAGAAAAAAAAAAGGTTTTCGTGAGGAACATCATACAAAATATATTTAAAAAGTATCGACTTAAAGTGTATTAATTAATAAATGAAATGTTAATTTTCGTCAAATTTTTCCCACTAAGATTAGTCTTGATATGGTGTGAAGCTGTATCTTCATGTTTCTTTTAAGGTCCTTCACATCCTTAAATATTACCCTTGAGATGGCTAAATGGGACGAGTACGGAAGATACTACACTTGCACAATCCTGCGTTTTGAGAAAAACATTTACTATCAATATTTAAAAATTCTAAAGTTTCAATGTATACTTTTTAAAAAAATAATCCTCGTATATTTGATATAACCGGTCGACATTGGCAGAGTGATACTCTCTGCTACTTCTGCTTTTTTCAACCGCTAAATAATCCTATTTATGTGCTGTAACGTTTGCTTAGATATTTTTCCGTGCGTATTTATGACCGTGAAAACTTGATCGTAGAGTGTAACCCTACAGCTTGGAGCTCTGTGAATGAAGTTGTTATTGAAGATCTAGACGCTCCAGAAATGCAATCCCAAATATTCTAAGGAGAACGGCAGACCAGAAGGAACTATACAAAAAACACACTGATGCTGCCTTCAGTGCAAGATACCTACAAGTATCTGAAAATCCTAGCTTCCGACCCGACGTACGTAGGACATCAAATTTCCATTTAAGGTGTTGTCAAAGGTATTGACTTTGAAGCCAAAGGTAATACGTCAAACATATCAAGGATGTGGCGTTTAATAATTTTATCTCCTAGGTCACCTAAGGAACCATGAACATAGTAACAGCAACTTATGACGAGTACATAAGATTTACGGTCTGCCATTATTGATTCAAATCTTACAACCGACCAATTTAAAAAAAATCTTACTGTAATAAGTAATAAGTAAATAATTTTAAGTGTTACGCTTTCTGATCGTGAATCACGTCTTTAGTAGAAAGAAATCACATTTTTATATAATTTACGAAGTATTATCTATATATTATAAAAATTCAAATTGTAATCGATCAAGTATAATAGCCATATCTAACTTTAGACTGAACCCCCAGAAAAAAAAATCGTTCTGGCTAAAAACAAAAATTAAAGCAAAATTTAACCTAAATTGAATATTGTTTAATTTTTTTATCAGGTTCATATCGACTAAAAAATAATTTTTAGTTTATGTTTTGAAACATACAATTTACACAGTATTACGAACAAACTCACGAACATGTTCACATAAAAATACAAACTCATACGAGAAAAGAAAATATATATAAACATATTCCCGTAGATAGAGATGGTTTCTCCGTTAAGCAAATGTTTCTTGCATGTTAATTAGATTATAGATGTAACTTACGCTCGATCACGCAGTCCGGAATATGGAGACACGTAATCTATTTAGTTATCGAGCATATTATGCCCCCTAACGTTAAGGCTATAAATCTGAGAAAAAGTATTATTATAAATGGGTCTTATATCCCAAATTAGAATGTATAAGACTAAATTCAAAAAGGTATAGACGACTTAAACTCGGGTATTTTCCCTTTCACTTTTCACTTATCCCAATTTGGGATAAAAAACACGGTAAACATTTTAAGAATTGACGTCTAAGAGAGGTTTTTGTGTGCTGACCACCTGATATGAGCGAAAAAATTCCTTTCACTCAATTTAAAGGAAAAAAAAATCCCAAAATCCATATTGGTAGATACGAAATAAAAAAAAAAAAATATAATTCTATAATGTTTTACAGAGGATAATAGAAGTATCATAAAATATGGAAATGACTGATTACACAAGAAATGAAGATGTAAGTTGAACCTTAGAATCCAAACGAGAATGATATGAGCGATAAGTGAAACTCCGGGACATCACTCGTCTCCTGTAATAGCCACACCTATGTCAGTAATGAAACTGATATAACTAACTACTACAATGATTTATCTTTGTCTCACACATTCCCAAACAACGCTCTGATCGTTGAAGACACGAATGCTCACATAGGTAAAAAAGAAATGATAAATTCTGCTTACACAACTCGCCAAACAGAAATGGATGATAAGTTGAGTTTTCTCAAAAAGAAGTTCGTGTACCGAAAAACATAGCACAAAAAGAGAAGAGGAGGAAACTATGAACTTACACTAATCCAAATAAGTCAAAAGCGCAGTCAGATTACATACTTGTTTATAAGTATGTAAGTGAATAAATGACGCTTTAAACTGTGAGGCATGATTCTACTTTGAAGGAGTATCTTCTGAACACAATGTCTCAGCAAAGATTCGCATGAGTCTACGCAGAGATAAGAAACCGGTAAAGCTTCACGATATAACTGGTCTTCACTTGCCAATAGTGTTATAATCAATAAATTCACAGTCTATAAGACTGAACTCTACCGGTTTCTTATCTCTGCGTAGACTCATGCGAATCTTTGCCGAGACATTATATATAACAAAAGAGACAAATGTTTTTTTACTGGGAGAAGAAAAGAAAACTCAATGTATAAAAATATATAATCAGCTTCTTTCGTTTTTCTTTATTACGAAATATTTAGCGTGAAGGAGACTCGAGGAACGACTAAGATATACACAAAGAAGGACAGAGGGAATCCTCAGTGAACCACTTCTTCGTTCTGCTTTCATGAAACTGGTACAGGGTCAACTCAACGTCTAATCATTTCAATTTCTGTTTTTTAACTGAAGGGCATTCGCAAGGCACTCCTTTCTTCTGGGATTAAAACCGCTTTCGACTCTAGCGAGCCGAATACAGTTTAAATCTTCATCTACCTCTCAACCCTAGGCTGCCTGGCACAAGGCCAGCGCCTTGAGCGGCATGAAGTCCTTGTGGTCACTTCCTTCCAGTATGCCACTCATGCAATTCACGTGATATTTTCGTCATGTTTTGTTTACCTTAAGACACAGGTGTGCATCTTGTTTGATAACCCACGTAAGTTACGTGGGAGGCAAGACATCTTGTCTATTTAACAAGTTGGATACTTTTCAGCAAGTATCTGAAAAAGATTCTTCAAATGACGAATATGAAAACTTTATTACTACCCATATAGAAGCAGAAGCTGGGTGCAATCAAAGATCCAAAAAGGTAAAGTTCTATGGAGTCAATGACTGTTAGAAAAAAAAAAAGCATCCTTATTTAAAAAGATAGGACACCATCAGGTACTAAGACCCCGAGCAAGAGCTAACCTAGGAGCAACGCCAGTGAAAGGGTACTTTGCATTTCCCAAAGCTCCAGCAATACTAGAGCTTTCCCATCAGATTGCTTTGTGTCATATCTAGGACAATCGATGGGCGGGTGGATATCTTACCCCTTTGCAGAGATGCAGTCGTGTATTCTTTAACCCCAGCCGTCTAGACTACAAGGCTAAAATAAAATCTAACAATAGAAGATAGCCAATCACGGTTAGAATGGCAAACAGTAAGTGAAGTGGAAAGAATATTTCAAGAATCTGCTTGTAAACCCTCCTGAAAATCAATAATAAACCTAGAATTATTAATGGCTGACAAAAAAAATTTGAACTCGGACACTTTACGGAAGAACTTGATACCGTATTGGGGGGGGGCAGAAAAGCTGCAGGTCTTGGCGAAATACCTTCTGAAATAGAGAAAACAAGAAAATTTGACGACCTACTATTTTCGATGATGCAACGCTGTATATAAACAAAACACGATAGAGCAATGGACACAAGTCTGTATCCTAACCTTCTCCAAGAATAGTGATCTGGGAATCATTAAGAATTATAAAGGCATAATTTACTTACTATAGCTACTAAAGTTTATATCCTGCTTCTCAATCGTATCCGACCTGAAGTTGAGAAAATTCATGGGAAAAAAATTAGCACGACTTTTGGAGAAAGAGCCATAACCCTATATTCTGACTATCCGTTGAATAATCAGTGTACGAAGAAAAAATCTCATGTCAACGCAATTACTCGTAGTTTTCTCCAAGAGATTTCATTCTATACAGAGAAAAGATGGCGCAAATAGGATCAGCATATGTTTTCCAAGAGAAATTGTTACCACTAAAATGATGCTTTATTAAAAACAAAAATTGTTCGCTTACCCGAGAGCGACACCGACTTCAACATTATCATTGGAGTTTTGTTAAGAGATACTTTTGTGTCATACATATTTATAATATTCCTAGATTAGCGACTACGAACGTCAGTAGAAAATGGTTTCACGCTTAAGAGGCGGACGATATCCCGCAGAAACTTTAGAAGAACGATATGAAATAAGATTCTGTTTTAAACTTGAAAAAGATGCCACAGAAACGTATGGAATGCTTCAGACTGCTTTTGGAGCATCTTGCATGAATCGAGCATCAGTTTTTGTGTGGTATAAGAGATTCAAGGAAGGCAGGGAGTCTGTGAGGGATGATGAAAGGTGTGGGAGGCGTAAGGAAGTCAGAACACCAGAGTTGATTGGCCAAATAAAGAATTTCATGGATAATAACCGTCGTGTGTCTATAGAGACAATAAATGCACAGTTTGATGTCAGTGTGGGAACTGTACACACAATTATTCGCGAGAAACTGAAGATGCGGATGATTTGCGCGAAGTTTGTCCTAAGGGTGCTCAGAGAAGATCAGAAAGAAACACGTTGTCATGACTGAGCTGATCAATTAAGATCCTGCAGTTCTTGATGCTCTGGTGACCTGCGATGAAAGGTGGATCTACTTCAATGATCCAGAGACCAAGAGACAGAGTTCCCAGTGGAAGCATGCTGGCTCTCCCAGACCTAAGAAGGTCAGACAGAGCAAATCCACCCACAAACTTTTGGTGATTTTTTTTTTACAGCACTGGTATGATCTACATACACTCGGTTCCCACTGGACAGACAGTAAACAAGGAATACTATGTTGAGGTTTAAAGGGAGTTCAGCAAAAAATTCCGTCGGAAGAGGCCAGAGCTCTTCAAATCGGGTCAGTGGCATTTCCACCAGGACAATGCACCAGTCCACAACTCCATCCTTGTCACAGACAATTTTACCCAGATGAGCATCAAGACAGTTCCTCAGCCTCCCGATAGTCCAGACCTTGCTCCCTATGACTTTTGGTTATTCCCTAAGCTCAGAGGCTGTCGTTATGAGACAATTGAGGAGATGAAAGAGGCTGTGACGAAGGTCATTGACACGCTCACACAAGAGGACTTCCGTGGGGCCTACCAGAAGTTGTTGGAACGGCACAAGTGCATTGCAGCCGGAGGAGATTACTTCGAAGGGGACTAGAGTTTCATGTGTGTACTATCAATAAAAGTGCCCATACGAAAAAGTCTGGAAATTTTTTGAACAACCCTCGTAGTAAGCCAGTTGATATACATTGGTAGGAACATTCCATCTATTGAAATTGATGTCAACATACACATAGCGAAGATGTGAACTGTTATTGACAGCCGGTCGATCATATGGAAATCTGATCACTAAAAACAGGATTTCCTACAAGCTGTGTCTGCAGTACCAAATAGATGCACATCGTGAAATAAGGAAATACTTTGAGAAAAAGCTAAAAGATAGCAATACAAGTAAGCTACGCACTATTTTGAACAGGACTGCTAATACTGGAAGCAACGGCCAACAAAACAGCACTGTAAGGTCACTTACCTCCCATCTCATAAACCATGCAAGTTAGACGAACAAGACATGCTGGAGAACCAAGGACAAAAGTTCTATTCATCCTTACACAGACAAAGTTAGGACTTGAAGACATCAGCTCTGAGCAAGACTCTGGATGCAACCTAGGAGACTACTTAGGAGTGATGGACAGTAGGTTGGTTGAGTTTTATTGCATATCAACTTTTGTAGGTTATTTAACGCCAAATCCATTTTATGCAATTAATCAGTCCTATTTCAAGTGGTTCAGTTTAGCATGAGTAAACAGTTTAATTCTCAAAAACATTTCTATTTCAAACTATTCCGTTTAGTCAAACAGTTCTAATTCAGTTTAGTATGAGTACATTTTTGTTTACACACAGTTAAACGTCAAAACAGTCCTATATATATATATATATATATATATATATATATATATATATATATATATATATATAAATAAAAACAATTCAGTTTAGTGTAAGTACAGTTTAATGTCAAAAACATTTCTATTCCAAGCTCTTCAGTTTAGTCAAACAGTTCTTATTCAAACAATTCAGTTTAGCATAAGTGTGCAGTTTAGTTTTATTTAACCCGTAGATAGGACGATCAGGTGCTTCCATTCCGGGCCAGAGTGGACCCGAGAGCAATGACAATGAAGGGTGCTCCACATTCCCCAAAGCCTCAACATCATTGGAACCTCACCATCAGATTGTTTAGTATCATATCTTGGACACTCGTTGTGGGTGTCTTACCCCTCTGCAGAGGTGCAGTCGGTGTATTATACAGCCCCAGCCGACTGGGCAAGATAGACGATAGGGGCAGACGGTAAAAAGTCAAAGGACTTCGAACTGTGTGTGTGTGATCGTAACCCAGCAAAAATGCATTCCAAGATTTTTATAGAAGCATTCGATATCCGTAAATTTTGAGAAAGCAATTTCCAGTTCAATTAGCAACGGAATGATTATTTTGTGGGGGCATCAACCACTAATTTTTTTTCAATCATCCAAATTCTCGAAATAAAGATAGTTATGAAATTCTTATTGGAAGCCATCATAGACCGTTACAACGGGAATTAATAAGTAAACTACACGTGAACTTTACTAGCTTATAGTTGTTAATACGTAACCCTCGATATCACAGCCTTTATGAAAAAATGCATCAAACGTTTAATTAATGATTGCATATGTAATGAAAGTTAACATTGAAAGCGAATTTAAAAAACAAGATCACATAATTCCATAAAAGATTCATCTTGCGTAGAAATATTAAAGAATGTGCACATAATGAATAAATGCATTTACTTCCGAGTGGTGTTATTGTGTAAACATTATTTATATTGTCTGAAGATTGTAATGCATTTATATAGCAATTTGATTGTTCGTAATTTTTAGTAGCACAGCCGAGAAGAAAAATAATTTGGTAAATTGATCTGTTTACCAAAGAATTCATTGTCTGTATTTTGGAAAATTTATTCATCTCGTATTTCAACCCAGCTTTGACTAAGTGGCTACACTTCATTATTTGGCAATATTCAAACTAATTTCCTATCGAATCGGGTCTTTAGTGTTGTTGCCGAGAGACTTCTGTTGAGATTCTCAAGAAGTCAAAAGGTTGGAAAAGCAGAAACGATTTGTCTTGCTGGCACAACGTAACATTTTACCATTGCTTGAGCGGCAGAGATGAAATCGGATAAGAGACTAATGGGGTTGTAGAAATGAAAACTATGCACTTACATATTCAATATATACACGCAAATATTTTTCACTCTGATATTTGTAAATTGTCACTAATGAAAATTAAGACATTTAATGAAATGTTATTATGATCGATTTTTTTCCAAGTTTTTATGTTAACGCAAGAACAAAAATGACACATCGTAGTGATATTCTTTTAGAGCGATAGCAAATAACGTAATTTTCAAAATAATTCTTAAATATATGATGAATATGTACAAACTCTTTGTTCTCATGTCCATACTAATAATTTCCCAATAGAAATTACTATTAATATCAACTACTAGATACATGGAAGTAATTATATATCCTATAAATACAATGACAGCTTGAGGAGCCTTTAAGTTACAAAAACATTCAATTGGGTTGATGCATAAATGTTTTCCGTTTTTTTTTTTTTTTTTTTTTTTTTTTTTTTTTGAGTACACAATGTTTTAAACGCAACCAGAAGTGACTTGATTGACGAGTGCCTTCAGTTATTTCAGTAGTGAAATGTTCTCAGATTCCCTAAACGGAGAAATTGAAAGTGCATTTTCGACATGTAATCTTGTAGGAATTTAAAAAAAAAATCATCAAGTCTGTGATTGGTTTTCAAAGTTTCTTTCTGACGATACGTTGAAAGATGAACGTAGACCAGTATGCTCATCAGATCTCTATCAAGATACTTTAAGATAATCATTGGAACGCAATCCACAATCATCCGACATTTGAAAAAGAAAGGGAAATGAGCAAACTGGGCGATTGGGTTCCTCATACTTTGAAGATTAAGGAAGGTTGGTTGGTTGTTTGAGTTTCACGGCACATCAACCACTATGTGTTATTCAATGCCAAATCCGGTTTACATATGAATTATATGATTTGTAACCATTTTTAAATGAACTCACTTTTTCTTCATAAACTCACTTTTCTTTTAAATTCATGTTTTGATACATTCGACCCACAAGTAGGACCCCAAGAGGCACCATCACACCAGGCCAGAGTGGACCCACTACAAGTTGTAATTGTTGAGATTTATGGTTTTGCTTAGGGTTATTTGACAAGGCTTTTTTTATATTTGATTGATTGGTAGGTTGATCCATTGAATATTTCGGATTGTAATGATGTATTATATTTTTAGGTACAACTCTGCCGCTCTTAAGAAAGAGAGGCCATCATACATGATGTTCTCAAACAAATCTCTCATGTTATCTCCTTTAAAATGTCACTCTCTGGCGGTAGCTAGTACACCACATTCCATTAGGATAAGTTTAATGGTGTAAGGCGTCTGGCATGTCAAACACTGTGGTGGTTGTTCTTGCTTGAGGATGAAAGAGTGGGTGAGTCTTGTATGACCTATACGCAGTCTGGATATAATGACCTGTTCCATTCTTGATTTTCGAAATGCTGGTCTATTCTCCCAAAGTGGGCTTGGTTTGGAAGAGCTTATCATTGATACTATCATTCCATCATTGTTGCCATTTTGTAACAAAGAACCTATTTATTTGTGGTTTCAAGTCAGTATATGGGATGCTGGTATTGTCAGGGCTCAGATCTAAGGCTGATTTTGCTTCAGAGTCCGCTCTTTCATTGCCACTCCAATGTGGCTTGGAATCCAGCACATGATTATTTCTTTATGGCTGGACATCGAGTCTAGTCTGTTCAGTAGTTTAATAATTAACAGGTTCTCAAGAATTTTATTTTTTAATGTTAATACGGAGAGCGAGTCAGAGAATATGATATATTTGCTATATTTGTTCTTTGATATTATATCGAGAGCAAGGTCAATGGCACAGATTTCTGCCGTAAAAAATGGAGCTTTCCTTCGGAAGGCCTTTTTTGAGAATTGTTTTATTGAGAACAGCTGCACACGCTGTTTTGTTATCCTTCGAGCCGTCTATTTATATTGGTTGTCAGGATGATGCAGGAGGATAGTGTGAAATTTTTCTATATAAGTGTTAGGATGTATTTTTGTTTTGGGAGTTCGGATAATTGGTGGATTACTTTTGGTTTTTTTAATCATCCAGGGGAGAATTTGTGTGATGATGCTTTTATGTCCATTTGCAAGGGAGATTGATTCTTTCAGGATAGGTTCCATCCGAAGGCCAAATGGTTTGATTGTTCTTTCCTTTTGTTCAAATTGTTGTTTATATTTACTTTGGAAGATGCAGTCATATGCTGGATTAGATGGGTATGATTTCAGTTTAATGCAGTGCTGGAGAGCCAATTTTTCGCTCTTGAGTTGGAGGGGTGCTTCATGTGTTCCGGTATATAGACCGTCTACTGGGGAGGTTTTGAAGGCTCCTAAGACCACTCTTAGGCCTTCATGGTGAATTGGGTCAAGCTTTTTGATGTAGGACTTTCCAGGCAGATCTATAGATAAAGCTGCCATAATCTAATTGTGAACGTACTAATGCTTTGTATAGCTTAAGTAGTGTTTGGCGGTCAGCTCCCCATTTTGTGTGTGCCACAACTCGTAGGAGTTGTTGAGCTCGAGTGGTTTTAGTTTTCAGGTATTTTATATGGGGTGGGGGCGATATATGATAATTTCCTATCGAACATACCATCCAGAAACTTGTATTCATCAACGACAGGTATATCAGCGTGTTCGAGTTTTACGAGAGGGTCGTTGTGCATTTTCCTCAATTGACAAAAACGAATATATCTTGTTTTGTTTTTGGATATCTTGAATCCGTTGGTATTTGCCCAATGTATGATTTTTATGGATACATTGTTGTACTGGCGTTCTGCAGTCCTCACATTTTGATCTGGCAGTGATACAAAAGTCATCTACACAGAGGTATCCATCAATTTCAGAAGTCAGACTCTTTGTAATGCTGTTGATTTTTATATTGAAAAGTGTCACGAATAGAATACTCCCTTGCGGGACTCCCTCTTCCTGTTTGTACAGATTGGAAAATGTTGACCCAATTCGGACTGAATAGAGAAAGCTCTTTATGAAGTTCGGTAAATTTCCTCGTAGTCCAAGGTTATGGAAATCTTTCACTATTTCGAACCTCCACGTGGTCTCATAAGCCTTCTCCAGATCGAAGAATACTGCTATAAGGTGTTGTTTCTGGATATTGGCCTCTCTTAATGAGGTTTCAAATTTGACAACATGATCAAGTGTTGATCGCCGTTTTCGGAAACCACATTGAGTGCTTGTGATGAGTTTATTGGATTCAAGATACCAAACCAGTCTTGTTTACTATGCGCTCCATTGTCTTACAGATGCAACTAGTTAGGGATATTAGGCGGTAGTGAGATGGGTTTGTGTTGTCTTTTTCAGGTTTCGGTATAGGGATGATAGTTGCTATTTTCCATGATTCTGGGAATGTCCTATTCATCCAGATATCATTAATATTGTGAGGAGATAATAGAGTGATTTTTTTGGTGAGCGTTTTAGAAATTCATAATGAATTTCATCTGGACCAATTACTGTATTGTGAAATGTTTGAATTGCGTATTTAAGTTCTTCTATTGTAAAAGGAAGATTGTAACATTCAGTGTTATTTGATATATAGTTCAATTTTAGCTTTTCAGCTTTTGTTTAAATTTGGCAAATTTTTCATTTCCATTCTTTGCTGATGAGTATTTTTTGAGAAAGTTATTGCTAATTCGTCCGCTATATCTTTTTTATTTGTTATTGTTTTTAGAAAGGTGATTTATTGCATGGGTATGGAATTTACCAGCTATCTATTTTTATCATATCCCATACGGATTTTGTTTTTGTTGCTGAACTAAGTTTGCTAATATAATTTTTCCAGCTTTGTTTATTTTTTGTTTTCTGAGCTTTTGCTCGGAGTTATTTAAGTTTTTGTAAGTTTTTTGTTGTTGGTTCTTTTTCAAATTCCCGTAATGCTTTTCTTCTAAGCCCGATAGCCTCTTTACATTTATCATTAAACCAAAATCTATTTCATTTCGTCTTGATTTGTTCTTTGGGATGCATCTTTGTGCGATGGAAACCAGTGTTTCTGTGAATTGTATTAAGTTCTTAATGTTTGGACCTTCTTTTAATTCCCCTGAGCATAGTTTTTGAAATTTCTCCCAATTTGTTTCATCGTTTGGGATTTTTGTCACTTAACTAATTTTACAAACAAATTGGGAAATGGTCACTGCCATATGTGTCCTTCATTACCTTCCAAGAGAAGTCTATGAAAATAGATGGATCACTCAGGGATAAGTATATTGTAGAATAACTGCCGGAGAAAGGGTATAAGTAGGTTGGGGACATATTGTTATTGATGCATAGATTATTGTTTATAAAAGTTTCCAAAATCTTTTCTTTCTGATTTGTATTTTTACAGACCAATAAGGTGCTGTGACAGTTAAAATCCCCTAGTATTATAAAGGGGGCAGGGAGTTTTTTGATGACTTTTGTAATTTATTTTCATTTATCTCTTCATTTGGTGGGAATGTACACTGAGCATATGTTAATAAGCCTGTGTAAGGTTGCCTTTACAGCTATTGTTTGTAGATCTGTTTTTAAGTGTATCCGACTTTGTGGTATATCATTCCTAACTTAGATGTTCCTTCTGATGCCGAAGACCAGTGTCTTATATAACTGAATTATTGATATTCTCTAATATTTATTTTGTTGTTATGCTTGAGGAAGGTATCCTGAAGACATAACTGCTGGATTCAGGTCTGTAGTTCATTTTTATTTGCTTTCACTCTACGGCAATTCCATTGAAGTATCTTATATGAATTGTATGATTTTCTCTTGGAAAGCAGTAATTTAATTTTTGGGAGGTTTATTTAGAGGATAGTTTTTTTTAATCGTATTTTGTCTGTGTGGGTTTCATACTCTATTTCTATTGTTTCCGAGGCCTCAAAACTGTTTTTGTTTAGGGTAGTTCTGGATCTTGATCTAGATTTGTTTTTCCTAATTTAGGGCCATGTCCCTGTTTGTCAGGCGAGGAGTTCCCCTTTTGGGTGAGGTACGTGGTGGCCTAGTAATTGAGTCTACTTCAGTAATGGGGGCCTTTAGGTTCTCCTTGTTTTTTTTTGTTTGTTTGTTTGTTTCTCTTTGTTGTAATTTCGATGTTTGTCTTTTTGGCTGGTTGTTTATTTTCGGTGACTGCTCTTATAGTTTTTATTTCTAGTATCGATGCCTTCATTTCGTTTACAAGTTGGGCAACTACTTCAGGTTTTGTGATCGTTTCCGTTTCGCTCATATAGTTTTCTTTGTTGTTGATAGGGATATTTTTTTTGTCACTTCTACGTATTTTGTTGTTTCTATCATTCTTCTTGCTTCTGGATATGTTATTTTTTGGTATGTTTTAATCTGGTAATTTCTTTTTCTTCCATATTTCACAATCTTTAGACCCGGCACTGTGGTTTCCTTGGCAGTTGGCACACTTGTAGACTCTTTGGCAGTCGTTATGCATGTCATATTCTCCACACCTTCCGCATACTGGTGGTCGTGTACACTGGTCTTGATGGTGTCCAAACCTCTAACACTTGTAGCATCTTAATGGTTTTGGGATGTAGGGTTCTAGATTTATTTTTCGGTATCCAATTTTGATTTCTCTAGGAATTTTCTGAGTGCTGAAAGTCAGTATATTTGTATTTACCGTTTCTCCGTATTTTTTAATTTGATATCTTCGAATTTCTGTAACATTTTGGTCTTATGTTTTAATCTCATCTAAAGTACATAAGGAGAGTTCATGGCTTTTCACAACTCCTTTGCATGTGTTCAGGGAATTGTGATTGTAGGTTTTGATTTTTATGTTATCAAAATGTTTCTATTTTAATAATTCGTCAGATTGGTTTTTATTGTGAATTTCAATTAGTAATGTTATTTTTTTTATTTTTTAAAATTTTAACTGTTTTTAGTTTTAGATTTTTGGATAGTATTTTTTCAATTTTGAATGGTGGCAGTTTACTAAGAGGAATTTCCTCTGTTGATTCCATCACTATGAAAGATGGGAAGTTGTTTGTTTTTTCTTCTGTTTCACTGTCAGAATCTTTTTTTATAAGCCATATGAATAATTATGAGTTTCACCGAACATGCTCCCCACCCACCTCGGAGCCCCATGTGGAGATGTGCCAAGGGAAAAACCCATTCGCCTAGGCAACATCAGGGCTACATGTTCGGTATACACATGCTGATGTTTGACTATTTTATTTGGTCACTGGGTTTTCGTTCAAGATAACTACTTGGCCAGGGACAGGAAGGACTATAAGTCTTACTACAGCCATTGTCCTCATTCAGATTTATGTAAAATCTGATTGAGGACTTATGACCAGCCGATTGATCGGATCGGACCACTCCGACCACCCGTCTAGCCCAGTAAAGGCCAAAGTGGTGTGTTGCAAGCAACTTGACCTTTCAGTTTTCAGGCTAAGTACTGCTCAACCACCAGGATCTCATCCTGAAGCATCACGGGTCGCCACCCACGGCCAACAGGTAGCCTCATTGGGGAGGTCTTACCCCTCTACAGAGGTGCAGTCAGTTATTCTTACAGCCCCAGCTGACAGGACGAGATTAAGGACGGTAACATTCATTGCAACAAGCAAAGAAATGACTCATTTCTCAAGAATAACAAATTATGAAAAAAAAAAAAAAAAAAAAAAAAAAAAAAAAAATTTGTGACAATGCTCAATGCAAAAGACAATGGAAAGCTTAATCACCGACTCGAAATGCAGACTTTCAAGGAAGAAAAGTTATTCTTGAGTATGGTGGGATCACCGTGTTATTTCAATTTTTTAAACTGCAATCAGACACGTAATCCTATTTACCCAACCCCTCCGCTCGGGCAGGATATGACACAAGGTCAATTTTTAAGCGGAGTTTAACTGGTTTGAATTCAGAGTTTTCCTTCTCCTAGACTAGTTGCCTCACCAAGGCTTAAGAACAGTCTGTCCTACTATTTACCCATAGCTGGAGGGAGAATAATTGGATTCATATCTTTCCCAAGGATATTAGTGCTATGTGAAATGCAATCCGTCTCGTCCAGGATTTGAACTCGTGTTGTCGTGTCCATTTCCTACGACGATAACCATTACACCACGGGCAATCAGACACGTAATGCCGAATCATATTTTGAACAACTGCAATGTATGAATGAAAATCTAAGAAAATGCCCAAAACTTATTAGTTGGAGAAACGTTGTGCTTCTTTGATAAAGTAACGCTACATTTAACAAGATTCACTGAGAAAAATATTGGATTTAGACTGGTCGGTTCATCCCCATCCAGGCCTTAAAGTAAGTGGTTTCCATCTTTTTCCTTCTCTACGAAAGGCTCCGAATAACAATTTTCTCAAGATGAGGTGAAAACGTTAGTGGAATAAATGAGCTCGAAACCAATAGAATTTTGGCTTGAAAGAAATCAAGCTACTGATTAATAGTAAGTGGTATAAAATAATGGCAAATATGATATTAATTGAAATTTATTCATGAATAAATTATATTCAACCAAAACAGAAATTATTAATAGAAACCTAATGTTTGATACAAATTTCTTCTCGCTTATAGATATTAACATGCAAACAATTTTTTGGAATTTATTTTTTTTTTATAGAAAATTCAATACGGAAACGATAAAATTATCCCTCTACTTGTATGTCTTAGTTTTTAAATTCTTAAAAATTTGCACATAAAAATACCTCGGGATATCATTAGTTATCAGAAGACACTGCGAGTTATACGATGACAGACAAAATGCTTTTAGTGAATTAAAGCCAGATGCTCACAATTTTTGTTTTAAAAAATTCTAGAGAAAACGAGAAACATTAACATCCGCGGATATAAATATAAACTTTTCAAAATATTTTGATTCATGAATGTTTAATGTCTTGGATGTCATCTGAAGTCTGTTCAGAAAGTATTGAAACTTAAGCTATATTTACGAAGACAACGATGAATGAAACGTTCATTTTCTTCAAAGTAATTTTCTTGGAATTCAACACTTATTCCAACGAGTTTTCCATTGGTCAATGGACATCTTAAACTCACTTTTGATATGGTGCGAATCTTATCGTCGTATTTTTAATGACCTCCCCATCCTTGAATGTTACTCATTAGGAGCCAAGTTTGATGAGAATGGAAGATTTTTTGTTCAGTAGGTATCAAGATTGGATTCACATTTAATGCCCTACATTTTTACCCCCTGAATTGAATTTTCAGTTTAGGAAACAAGCAAAAAATCTGAGAGCTAGTTGTTAGTTTGGACACCGTTTCAACCAAAAACTATACATGATATTTTTGTTTAAATTATAGACGTCTAGACGTCACTTTATCGAATCTTCACTTCAATTTTATAATCTAAAGCTTAGGACTTGATACTTTTTATCCCATCTCGTATAACATCGTTTTCATTTCCCGCAGAATGTTTTAGAAATATCTTCTTGGTTTTCATATGTGTACTTATGACAACATCTCATTGGGTGATAATTATCCAGACACGAATGATAACCAATATTTGTAAGTAGCCTAATGCTATAATACTTAATATTGAATGCAAATAGTGTAGTGTCTAATATGTCATAAAAAATTGTAATATTCTTTGCTAGGTTTAAAAAATTACGGTATTTACCAACAATATCGAAGTGTCCGAAACTAAATCGAACAAGTCAAAAATAAAAAAAAAAAGGAAAAAAATTAGAATTGGATTAAGAAAAAAAAATAATTTGCAAAGAAAAACAGCAAGAGAAAACATCGAGGATTTTTAGTGTTGAAATCAATTCTATCAAACAAACTGGAAATCAATCTCGGTTTGAATTAAATCAACGAGGAATCCGATTTAGGTAAATCGGTTTATGCAGTCTGGTAAATTTTTATACCCACTTTATGTGTCGGAAGAGGTTGCGGATATCTATCAGATTTGTGTTTGACGCTTTACTGTATTATTAAATACGATACATTACCGAGATTAAATATACCTGGAGGAATTGTTTATTCATTTTATATGTATAAGCGAGTGTTGGCGTCGTCTACAAATACATCTCTACAAGTATATTTCTTTGTACAAGTATAACTAGAACCAAGTTCTATATGATTACTAATGAGACTGCAGAACATTTGTATTTGAACGTTCTTTAAAGTTTTTAGCAAAGACCTCAATTTAAAAATGCAACAATGATACTTAACTGAATCCATAATTTGTGTCCATTAAATTACCTAAGCCGAATCTTTATCATTTTGTTTAATCCAGTACTTGAAAAATTTCTAACAAGAAACCCAAGTTATCGCTCTTTATGATCACTAAAATAAAATAAAAGTTACAAGTTAAGATTGTATTGCCTTTATATTACGAACAGGGATCGCGAATAGATCCTAAACATTCACCTCTCGATGGTAATTAAAGTTATTGACTTACGATCAAAAGTGGGGCGGAGGAATTAAAATTCAGTTTCAAATTCATGAACACTGGGAACAAGAGTCCTTTTGCGAGAACGAGCTTAAAATCTTTATCTTGTAATTTTAATTCATATATTTCAATTCAGAAAATCATAAAATGTAACTGTATGAATATTGTTTCTACTTCAAATTTTCGACAACAGCAAAGGTTGGTAAGACTTTTCGTTTGGCAAAGCATTCTATTTGTAATCTATTTCATTAAAAAATATAAATTAGGTTGGCAGATTGAGCTTTCTAGCCATGATACGGACTGAGTTCAAACCAGAAGTACTCATTGAAGATTGACCTTGTGTCACATCCTCCCCGTGACAGGTTTGATTTCTTTGTTTAAATGCATATCAGCCTTTATTCTTATGACGGAGGGATTGGGTAAATATATATAAAAAAAATTATGATTTAACAATATGAACCTTGATTTTTAGTCTTAAAATTGGTGCCCCCAAAATCACAAGGTCCACTGCGACTGCCCAATGTGATGAGTGCGATTCACGCATGTGAACAGCAATGTATACAATTACACATTGATAAACATGTATACGCGTTTAGAGGCATATCAAAATACCGTAGGTATTATGTCATTTTTAAAAGACCTTTATCTTATGCAAAAATTGATGTCAACCAATAAAACTGAGGAAAACTAGGAGAAAGTTTGCTATTGTCAAATCGAAAATATTCATTCAGAATTAAAATTTCCTTTTCTGTATTGAAATATATTAAAATTACAAGCTAAAACTTCAAATGAGTACGATTTTAAGCTAGCTCTCGAGAAAGGACTTTTGTCCCTAATGTGTTCATAGATTTGAAACTGAATATAGACTTATACATCTCACTTTTTATTGTAATGATAAACACAAGTATAACGCCAGATACTTTTCAAGACTTAATAAGTTAAGTGTTATCAAGAGGGGATAATTTCTTGGTAACCACTGATCGTTTTTAAGTCTTGATTTTTTTTTTCTTTCAATCAAACGAATCATACTAACAACGGATTCTGAGCTAAAGCATTTTAGTATTTACTAAACCATCACGGGAAGGATGTGACACAAGGTCAGTTTAAATTGGGATGAAAATGAATTGAAAGCTAGTTTTCCTTCTAGACTGGTTGACATACCAGGGCAAAAGAATCCCCTCTGCCCAACTATTTACTCATAAAGTGCAAAGTGAAACACAAAAAGCCTCATCCAGAATTTGAATTCAGTTCGATTCCATATCCTACGACAATACCTGTTATGCTAAGCTTAGCATAAGTATAGAAGTACCCAGTGAAAATTGGTCTGCTAGACGACGCATTGCAGTTTGTAACTAACGTAAATTCACAAGACGAAAGTGGTTAATTGTAAACTCACCCGTTTCTGTTGACCGAGAGTTCATGCCGAACTCATCTTCATCTTCATTTGCCCGTACCCCTCTTCCGGGCATGTTGTCCGAGTGTGGTCGTTCACTGACATCAGAATGTCGGTTTCCCAGGAGCATATTAAGTTGTTCTTTGGTTGCTTCTTTCCCGGCAAAAATACGCAGGAATTGTGTAGCATTATACGTAGATCTCATAGCTCTTTTGAACTCTGAGAAAGGCACTGCCCTGAGGTGTGGAGGTTCTCTCTGTAAATAAAAGATGCATTGCGATTGTTTAGAATATCTTATGTAAAATTAAGTTACTGAATATTGACCAATTAAGTCATTGAATATTGATCTGACAATTTAGTGATAAGATTTCGATTTGCCTTTGAATCCTCAAAACAGGTAATGAATTTAATATTTTTAAAGCAGACAGGATTTTGGTGAAAATTTTTAATAGTCAAAAAAGTGCTGTCAAAACTTAGATAAAACTGATAATTTCTTTAAAACTAGTTTATTCGTGCCGTCAAAGAAGACTGTATTTAAGTTTTTGATATAAATGCAAGATGACAATCCATTAATATGCATCGTAGAAATTGCCTTTTTAAAATTTAAACCGATTCAAAATTCTATTTCTAACATGTCACCGGAATATTACATATTCACTATCAAGTTAGACAAATTTCTATATTACATTATGAAAATTGTCCTATTTCATAAATCTATGAGAGTTTGCTAAAAGTTCAAAGGGTGACCAAGATCTTCACAAAGAATGTAACCAAATGAGGTTTATTAGTTAACGGTCCCTCTTGCGGTCCAGTTCTTCGATCGGTGTTGCAGTGCTTGGATTTCATTAGTAAGTTATCAATAGCAGATATGGCGTCTTATGAACTTTTCAACCCACACGTAGGTAACACACACCGTACTGAAACAATTGCCTTAATTTCGCCGAGAACTTTTCAGGCCATGTGAGTGTATACTATATTTGGATAATTTTCGAGTGGAATTCATAAAAATTGATTCTTTGAAGCAGCCAGAATTTAGAGACATGTATCCCAAGCTTGATGGCCCGTTTCTTCTGGCTAAATCGTACGCACACTTACGTGAATGAATGCTGAAAAACGGGTATTCGTTTTTTGTTTTTAGAATTTTGTATGACAGAGCACAAATATTATATTTGTTTATTACAACAATCATCGATCAACAGGAAGCCTTTAATGCTGGTAGAATTATAGAATTTATAGCTTGTTGCGCATCATTCTTGTGAGTTGATATTTTCTAAGTTTAGTTTGGCACAAGGTTACTGTAACAAAGCAACCTGTGAAGATTAAATTTAAGAGCAATTCATATTAAAAGTGTACCTCAAAACGGTCACGTTTCTTTGATTTTGAAGGTTCGTAACATCTAAGGTGTTAAGAGGGCACTTTGCGTGATATAACAGTTAGCAAACTAGGCTAGTAGACGACCAATGATAGTCATTTCAGTTCGAATGCTATACATCTGACCACGTGCTAAACTAAACGGTTGCTTAAATGACAACCTCTTGGCCTTGAGAGAAATAGACGACATTATGCACTCAAGATCAGTGTTCATTTAGACGATTCTGAGTCTTATAAAATTTTATTTTGGGGACTTTGATTTTAGACAAAATAGTGGGGATGCATATGGTCGAAAGGTTTATAGCATGAAATCAGAGATTCCTACTGGCATAGTCGGCGTTCATTTAACACAAATATAGCTTTTAGGAAAAAGGCATGGATCCACTTTTTACCTAACTATGGGTAAATAGTCGGGAAGTTGGAGCGTTGAATAAACAATTCAAGGCATTCAATAAGAGGTCAGGTTACAAATCATTCATTAATATTGGTTTCCATAAAGTATAAAGTGTATATCGCTCCTTGAAGAGATAGGCACCATCTAGTAACCATCATTCCATTTCGAGATGCCATGATGTGAGATTATTTGACGTGACACCTAATAGGTCGTGGGACACATCCAAGATTAAAAACGTGATTAAGATTTTGAATAACATTTTAATCTTACCATTTAGAATTTCTATAGTACGTATATATCTAGTTACATTACCAAAGTTTATTTTTAGTTGAACTGAATATTTTTGTTTCACTTTATAATGTAGACATCTCGCTAATTATTTCCTCACAAAAAACCTTTTCCATAATGTTCTTCTGGCACAAAAAAAAAACAAACAAACAAAAAACCCCACAAAACAAAACTATCATGCTATGATTACATTTGTAGTGCGAACATTGGCCTCTGGAGAGCTGTAATCGATAGCTTCTCGATTAAATTTTGTCACTTATGAAAAAAGAAATCGTCTATCAAGTCAATCGATGTAACTTGCTTAAAATCCGGTCCATATGATACATCACCCCCGCCTCCGTTTGTTAAAAAAAAAAAAAAAAAGAAAAGTTATTTAGTTGATTCATTAAAAGTTAACTATATTTGACAATCATTCGCAATACCATCTACATAAAATGCAAATATTTTTGCTTTTACCCGTTGCATTTTTTCGACTTTTTAACGTAGAGTTTGACTTACATTTAAAATTTTCTTTGAATCGTCATATTAGTTACACAGAATACAATTTTAAAAATTGTATGAAGGTGTAATTTTGCAGAAAATGAAACCAAAGTTATGAGCTTTTCTTTCGTAACTTTATCCGGTCACCGAAAAAGCGATAAAAACCCCCAATGTGCTGTGTTTACACTTAGTAAAAACTAATAGTAGACATGGATTCATAAACATTACCACTCTACGACATTTACTAAATTTATGGGTCATCACAAAACCATAGTAGGGTCTTATGCCATTCTATATTGGTTTGGTTTCTTTATTGGCATATCAACCTTCATTGGTTATCAAACAACAAAGCCGTCCTTATAGAAGAACAGCAGTGGTACTCTTTCTCAAAGATAAAAAGTGCGACTAGAGTTCGAACTCACTACGATGTCGCAGTCCAGCACTTTTCCACTACACCAGAAGCCCCCCTATATTTGTTTACAACAGCAATAGAAATTAGTAACGATAAGCTTATGGTCGGTTTAAATTACAATATTCAATGAAGTCCGAATCCAAGATTTCCCCTTAGAGCCATATACCCACTATTCAGGCCTTCCGTAGAAGTAACCAGGAAAATAAACCAAATTTTTTGGTAGTCAATATTTTCTTGGTTACAATAAAAACGCAAATCTTTCGCACAAATACCTGTCTCGCTATTTTTAGTTATTAGCCTTTCTTGAAAAACAAAAAGACCGTGCCTTACTACTTTTTCCTTCAGACTTTTTTGGATTTTTTATCAGATTAGAACATTTTACCGCGAAAATATTTATACTGATAAAGAAACCACGCTGATCATTTGTTTGGACCCGACATGTTAGTCAAGAAAATCTAATGCTTGTTCGACTAGGCGAATGGTATTGAGTTTTGGAAATGGTTTCTGGCACCTGAAGAAACCCAAAATCTTTGCTTTTTGTAAGCAACATGTTTTTGATGAAGATCAAGAATTAATCAAATTCAACAGAAAGAAAAAGGGCGGATTTATGTATATGCAAAATCGTATATAACAGCATCGGATAAATATCCGTTGATTTAGACTAGGAATTTTTAAAAAATGTTTAACATGGGTTACATAAAATATTTTGGGTCGGAAGGAACACATTGCTCAAGTTTTGCTTGTCAAGACGAACAGTGTGTTTGGATAAAAAGACACAGAACCCGTCTCACGACGGAATAAAACTATCGCTATCATTTGTTAATTGCAAATCAACTTCAATTATCTAACATTGAATAAAATGTTATTTGTCAATTCTTTGAAGACAACAGATATAGGTCGTGGGATACAAATATCTTATATCTACACGTGTGTACAAGATATATTAAAGCAAATCTTAATCACAAATGACTTCATAAAATTAAGTAAAATATGCATACATGTACGTATATATCGAGATTAGTTTGCTTTACTATAATTTTTCTTCATTTAAAAGCAAAGGGAAAAACAGGGGATCGATTGTTATCTTATTTCATCTTTCGTTTAATATTCAGAAAATATTGAACAAAGAAAATAGAGAAAGTTTTTGATGTTTTATAAGTAGAAAGTAAGTACCATTTTTTATACAAGTAAACATGTTGGGTAATACCACGTCCAAAAATGGTAAAAAATTAGACGCTACGGATTAGGCCTGACATGGTTGAGTCATAAATTCTTGGGATGATTCAAATTCTCCTTCATAACTGAAGACATTATCTTTATCAAAGAATGTAGACCCCACAGAGTGACTGACGTATTTCCAGCCCCACTTTCGGTAGTTCTGATTACAAGTATTTAATTGTACTAAGTCATGAAGCGAAAATTGTTTATTACTTTAGACTTAATCTCTTAACTTCAATTTCCGTCCGATACATTGGTTAAACTATTTGTAACCGCAATCCAGCAAAAACCGAACATCATAGCGAAGGTTTTTATAAAAACAATACGCTAACAGAATAAAGCCATTTTCACTTAAGTTTGCAACCAAAAGGTAATAACTGAAAACTAAACTAAAACATCGTGGACCGCTGTTAAAAATGGGTCCAATTAATTCACGGGGCATCTCATACATATTTGCAAGTTTACTCACATGTTCAAACTTCTAATTCGAATATGTAAAATGAGTATCTGCCGGTAAATAAAACACGATGTCTTTCTTAAAAATTAGTAAATTCACCGCTGGATAAAATTTAAGACGTAGTTTAGTGATAATTTTGCTAGTTTTACGAGAAATGAGCAAAATTACAAAGTACAGAGCAATATTACAAAATATTTTAAGGGTCGTGGATATATCTTACACACATACAAAAGCAACACATTTAAAATGCATTAAGCTATTTTTCATTCAAATTGCAACTGAAAGGATTAGATGATTCGAGTTTTCGATTTATCGGGGAGAACCATAAAATACTTATTAGAATCATTCACTCTTTCCACCATTGAAGCATCAGTATCAATCATAAACCACTGTCATACCAGGAACATAAATTGTTTTGTTTGCAATATATCTATCGAGGAGTTCCGCCTTTTTTCAGGATCTTTTTTATTTTATTTTTTATTTGTAAAAACAAAAAGATACTCTTGGCTACAGCTTATTCAACTGGAAAGTTAGTGAAATAAAAGAAATGATACTTAGCAATGTATCTGTTTAGGTACAAGTTTCTTTAAGGTATTTCAGTTTGATGGTTATTTATTAGAGTATTAGAGTTTTGATGGTTATTTATTAGAGTATTAGAGTTTTGATTTTATGCTGTTTTTAGAGTTGGGGAAACATGAAAAATATGTTAGAACCGCCTTGCTTTCAAACCGCGGTCGTATGACGTCACTTGATACCAGGTGTAATCTCAAATATAATCCTCTTCTTTTGTAAGTACCCCCCCCCCAAAAAAAAACCAACGCGTCAAGATTATATTTAGTAGCGTTAGTTTTACGTGATTCACTCTTAAGATAACTGAGTTTGCCTCAGTGATGAAGTACACTGAGCTCGTTATTTGAAAATAATTCCAAACAATTTTCAAGCAGCATTTAGGCGCCCAGCCTGGTCAGTCGTTACATTGTTTAGCCACATTGAAAAATTAGGTGATGTAGCTCTATGTATTTGTAAAGGGTCAATATTGGCTGCTTTCATATAACTTAATGAAGGAGGGGTTGTTTGTCTATCCTCTATAGACATACAAATAGTTTGATATGGAGCAGATTTTCGTATGTATACTTACTAGACCCAGGCAAAAGTTTTTAAAGTAATTTTTATTCTTGATGGATAAAGCAGACTTGTTAAAAGACTAACATTGAAGAATATTCGGCGAGTCATATTGCCGAAAGTCGCAGCTAATACAAAATTAACATTTAATAAAAAATAAAAATAAAAATAAAAAACTTCCAAATGTATTTGTCTTGTAAAAGATTACTACACCATTAAGTTTTTTCGCAATACATAATATAGTTAAATAATTTCTTTTACGTGTATTTATCTTTTATAGTGTGTAAAAAGTTTTAAAACTTTGCCTATATTTTTTTAAGTGACAAGAAAGATTGAAATAAAGAAAATTATTCACTTTTTAGTCTGATTAGTGATTTCGAATCGAGTCATTCTAAAACTTCAGGAAAATAGCCATCAATCTGGCATAGTGACTTAAGAGTTTACCGTTAAGAATTGTTTTACGGTGTGTAAAATTTTTATATCTTATTTGATGTAAATCTTTTCAAGGGCAAACATAACTATCATTATCATGGTGTCACGCTTGTATTGCCAAATGTTCAGCAGTAATTGTGAAAGATTCTAAGTCTCTTCGTGAAGAATTAATTTCAAAGGCGTTTTTTTTTCAAATATGGCAAACTCTACAACAATCATTGTTTTGATATTATTCAAGGCCTCGTACAAGGTCAGATGATTGATTAACCATGTGAGGATCAAATTCACATCAGAAATAATCACTTGCTTACCATTAATCCGTACAGTGGTTTCCTTTAGCATACCAGACGAATATTAATACCGGAAACTTATATTTTCATATTCTTTCAGCAAAATTAAAACCTGATTGGTGTTATAATGGTTCAGGAAGATAAACTAATATCTAAAGTGTTCCCAGTCTGCAAATTTTTTTAATAGCACGCCAATAAGATGTTTTAGCGTTATCGTAACAACTGAAGTGTCTATTGGTTAGCACTGAGCTACAAACGCTAGAGAGAATGTGTGTAATGCATTTGTTCCTCCAACCCAAGTTGAACAAGTGAAGAGCGACGTGCTTATATAAAGTTCGGTTCCAAGTCAGGAAAAGAAAATTCTGACTTCTTGTACAATCGTACCTTGCCTGATGTTACTATTTGGTTCCAGGTGAATGGAAGGGGGCTTTGTTAAAACAAGCAAGTCAAGATAACGGAAACTACATTAATTTGAAAAATTACATTGATTTGAAAAATTAATGTAATTTCGATTAATTTTCTTCCCCCCGGTCAGTAAAATAAATTTGAAATAATTTGTACATTTTTTATCAACTAGCAAACGGTAATATGATGAACGTCAGTTAAGATACCAACGAGTGACAACAGGCCGACAAAGGATATTTCTAAAGTCGTAGGAAAATGTCACAAGCAGAACAAGCGTTTCAAATCGATAACACCCAAAAGACATACAAATCTAGATAATCTTTCAAACCAGTATACGATGATCATATTAAGTCCGTTTCATGATTGTCAGAAGTTGGCGCTACATGATCTTCAAAGACTACATCGCATTGCCATAAGATTAATGCCACGTCCACTTCAACAGTATCTGCATATGCCAGGAACTTATTGATCTTTCCTCTCCAAATTTGGATCATGTGGACAATTCTTTTTGTTCTGAAAACTGAAATCCACCTTGAACGATCATCAGACGATAGAATAGAGGAAATGCGCTATGAGACCTGCACCTCACACTTGAAAATTAGTTGCTGAACAGGAAAAGTAAAACAAAGACCGAGAACAGTAATAAACAGCGGAGGGTGCTAATTTGGAAATTAGACATTTTTTAATCACAAATGTGGAAACTTAAATCAGCTATTAAATGACTGAAGTGTTTTACACTGAAGAGAAAACATCGAAAATAAGACCAAAATAAAAGACCCTGAAGATATAAGAATATTTCAAACGCTCGCAGTATACAAATAATTGTACGAAAATACGAGGTCGGATCAATAACTCCATCTTCTGACATGTTTATCAAGTTTTCATTGTATAATGATCAACCTACCGAATTAGTGGAGGAGCGTTTGAGTTGTAAAATAAATGCGTTCTTTTCAATGTAACAAAATTGTTGCCATTTTGTTGATTGACAGATTAAAAGGTTATATTAAATTCGCGTTGAGAATATAACCGACAAACCAAGTTAAAGTTCAAACTGAAGATGTTTGCGTTCATTTTGAGCCAATGCCTTTGAGAAAAATATTAATCCTCTTTTCTCTTCGTAGCTACCAGTTCTGTTGCCATTACTCCCAGGTCCACTCTGACCCAGAATTATAAATTCTTAGGAAAAAATCAGAACGGCTTTCGGAGAAATCGATTCACATAGATACTATCGTAAGTTTTTCCAAGGTATTTGATTCGATTCATAGGGAAGATGGACCAAATGTCATTTATTCCCTAAAGAAACCGTTACAGCTGATGCAAAACACGAAAGGAATAGTTCCCTCACCTGATGGTGTCACTGACCTCAACATTGTCGAATGTCTTACAAGAACATTCTTTAGCACCAAATGTGTTTATAGCAGGCATAGACTACCTACTATGAACATCAATAGATCTAATCAAAGAAAATGGTTTCACGCTATTAGGGGAAAAAAAGACAAGCCGCAGAAATTATGAGATGCAGACTGCGCAAATGATTTAGCATTTCTCGAAAATACATCGTCCCGGTTGATATTCCTAATTGCATAGCGTGTAGCACGGAGCAAAAGGCATCGGCTTCGACGTGAATACACAAACAGTTCATGTTTTTTTAAACAAGCCAGTTCACATAACTCAACAGTAATATCCCATCGACTAAAAGTGATTTCAACATGCGAATAGCAAGAGCGGGTTATTGATGGATTATCGATCATAGGGAAACCATATCTCTAAAATAAAAACTTATCTCTTCCAGGCTGTGGCTGTACTACTGTATGGATGTAGCACCTAGAGTAACGAAAGGCACGGAGAAAAAGCTAAATAAGAACTACACAAGAATATTACGTGTAATCCTCAAATCCTGGAAGCAATACTTAACCAAATAGCAGCTGTACGGCCACTTACCTCCAAATTGCTTATCTCACAAACCGTGCAAGTCGAACAAGACATACGGGGCACTGCTGGAGAAGTAAAGATGAACTCATAAGTGACCTTCTCTTATGGACTCTTAAACATGGACGCGCCAGTGTTAGCCCGACATGGAAGGACATCAGCTCTGTGCAGACATTGGATGCAGTCTAGAAGACCTGCCAAGAGCGAGGGATGAGAGGGACGGATAGCAAGAAGGTTAGGAAACTGCTATCAGTACTGCTTGAAGGTCCCATCTATGGGTCAAATATGTTTGAAAATTACATACGATTACTTCATACCATAAAAGTATACAAATTAATTGCATTAAGAATAGTCGATTTAAGCAACAGTTGCTTACAAAGGATAATCATTTGCAAGCCATTTTATGGCTTGCAAATTACTGGTGTTCAATAGTTATAATTGAAATCATATCGCATACAAAGAAATAATTATATAATAGTTTAGACCATCCAACTGCGTTCAAATTATCTATATTTGATTGGAATATTGATATAACTATGAACAAACAAATGATTTAAGACAAAAAGTGGAAATAAAGAAAAAAATGCAAAAATAATATGATTTCAATAAAGTTACAAATGAGTCAGTTTCGGCATTAAATAATCCATAAGGAATTGATAATCCTTTATAAAACAAACCTTTGCAATGGGTAAAATACTTGGACGGATTTGCCTCTTTAGTCTTGATAGGAAACCTGCCTGGGGGCACGACAACTTTGAATCCCAAAGCCAAACAAACTGCAAATGCGGATCAGACTAGTTATTGGCAAGATACTGCACTTTGTATATATTCGGGTCATTTTGGACTTCTAATGCGCCAGTCGAGATGATTGTAGTATAATGCACAAAATAAAGACACACTGGCCATTAATAATTAATGTGAAAATGAATGTATATGACTAAAAAATATCCTGACTAAAAAAAAAAAAAAAATTGATGTAGAGTCCAGAAACAAAATGAACGATGACTAAAGTCACTTCGATACTTTGAGAAATGCAGAAGTGTAGTCCTCATACTTACCAGATCTTGATCCGTGTGACTTAACTCAAAATTTATTTTTAGTGAAAAATTTTAGAACCAGAGTACATTAAAAGAAATACAAGGATCAATACCAGACCGCTCTTACAACAGGTACACAACTTGTATAAGTTCCATCTAGTATTTTATAAATGGAGGGATAGCCCCTCACACAGAAAATGGGATAACTTGTGTTGTCTGAATATATCAAGATGGGATGACGTCCATTGGTTGTTAAGAAATTAGTATGCTGATCAGTGGTATATAGATATACTATTTCTGCCAATATTCTTTTTTTAAATTATTGAAGGATTATTGTTTGCAGCTTCCGGAATGCAGACCATTACCTGATCAATGGTGGCCGAGCCAGCTGAGTGAGGAGGTCTGATGCTGGAAGACTCGAAACCTCCAATGAACCCCGTCACAGAACATCACCGAGGTCGCGTTCAAGTGCATCTAGAAGATGTATTTATCAAAAAGGAAAATTGTAATAAGTACTTGTTTCTTAGATAAGATATTAGAAATTAAAATCTGAGAAAACCAAATACTTACCATCTTGAAATTCGGATGAATCGTCGTGTTGGCCTGCTTAAGTTTCTCTTTATTTCCCACAGATCCGTTGGTCAACATTGAGTAACTAATACTGATACCAAATAATAAAAGTAATGGCACCAAAATACGTATCATCTTGGATTTACAGTAGGAGGTGCCGCTTCTGCCAACACCGTCGTTAGCACTCCTCCTTCGGTTTCTACTTCTGATACAATAACTTCTACCCAAATTACTACACAGTCTTTGGGGTGTGCAGACACTGCTTCTGTCTGCTGGTTCAAGCTCGTCGTTATCGCAGGGACCGTGGGTCCGACTGCTTTCAGCGGGTAACTCGACGCAGCTATTGTCGTTTGGATCAGAATTTGTAATAAAACTGTCGCTACTTCGACTACCGTTGTTGCAGGTAATCCAATCAGTTGATTGAACTGTGGGATTTTTGTCGCTATGTACACTTGTTGGGCTGCCACTTTGACAAGGGCAAGCACTAGACGTACTGCCTGAGCATCGACATTGTTCGCCTCTGTCGCACTGGGTAAAATACTGCTGGGATCTGGAAAATAAAGGCATAAAACGTATTAATACATAAACATCAAATACGTGAAACAATGTGATATAAATAAATCAATCGACTTTGTCTAGCTAACGAGAAAAATTTTATTGTTATGGTAACCTGGAGGTATGATGACGTCGACCAATGACTTGTATTGCAATAACAAAATTCCTCAGAGTGAGATCAAGTTGCAAAATGCTGTACAAGGAAAAGAATGAATGGGAACAAAATCGAAGAGAAACAATGAACTCAAAAGGGAAGTGATGAATCGATAATCGTGGATAAACAGAAGCAAATGAAATTACGAGATAAGAAAACGATATAAATTTGAAAAAAATTAGGCTACCGACTGACAGATCTCCCAATGTACCTGTACAATTTTATAGATATTCAACTTAAATTCGTAAATTTTCTTATTAGAAAATTACTAATCAGCAAAATTTTTTTTCTAAGTTTTAATTAATTAAGAATGCAAAACCGAAGAACATTTTCTAGTTAAGCAAAATTGGAGGAACAAACTAGAAGCATTTTTATATCTTTCATCCTCAGGATTTTCATTCTAACTTTTAGACCACTTTAGTCTGTGGTCAGTATAAGATCTTGTAATCGTTAAACAAAAAAAAAAAAAAAAAAAAAATTTATTTCAACTCACAAGGGGTATGTTATGTTATGTTAAAAAGATTTTTCTATTTCAGCACATATTTGCATACTCTCTCAGTGTGGCCTGGAAAACGTAAATTGCATTCACTGCAGAGAGTTAAGACCCCTAAAAGAAGGCTGTTCTGGGCATGATACTAAATTTCAACCGGCGGTGAGGCTCTAGTTTTGGAGATTTAGGTAAATCCTAGAATTATGTGCTAAATAATGCGTCAGACAAGCTTACTCGTGGATTGGGTAGACACGTAATTTTTAAAAGATACAAAAAACCCACAAACAAGTTGGTTCGTTTTATAGCTTAGTAAGAAAACTATTAAAATGCTTACTTTCAAAGCGTGTAATGTTAGCAAGCTAGAATAGCAAACCTTCATAAATGAGTTAGAGTCTCATTGGGTGCCCCATTCAGATGGCCTTTTGCCACATCTAAGCAAAAGGCTTTGTAAATTACAACTTAAAGCAATTGCGCCGACTATGTCTACTCCAGTCAAATTTATTCGGCTTTATAACTAAATTCGTCAAACGTTGGAACAATGTCTTAGCGAGAACTATGTTCATTTATATGCTAAACGTGATAAATGAATTAATGAACTGAAAACTGCAGAAATTTGAAAGAGATCACAAATTCTGCTAAATTTATATAAAAAGAGTATATGAAAGGAGATCTGAAAGTAATGTTGGTACCCGTTTCGAACGGATCTGTCCAGAATGTGTAGAAATACCCACAAAATATGACAGTCTACAATAAACCTTTTTGGACTAAAAAAGAACAGACGGCAGCATTGTAAAACAATTTCTAAAAATTGAAAAAATTTGAAATAATCCCAGTTGCATTTACTGCTAAGCAGATTCGTACATAATTTCACCATTTAGAAAGATAACGAAAAAAAAAAAAAAAAAAAAAAAGCCGACGTTTTTCTTAACCGACTGAAAGTTCGGGAGTATGAGCAATATGAAAAGCTATTTAGTATTTTTTTCATCAGATTAGCTACAGTTATAAATATTTCTTGAAACTTATTTGATTGGGATCGAACCACGGACTATTCTTTCAGTGAATTTCTACTGCAGAGGAAAGATGGTTGAATGTGTAGTTGGTTGGTTGGTTGATTGATTGGGTTTAATGGCATATCAACCTCTATATGTTATTTAATGCCAAAGCCTGTTTACACGTGTGTACGATTTGCAGACACATAATTTAATCATACCATACTAAAACTATACAACTCATTTACTTGCATACGAGTAAGTATTTGCGAGTATTTCTATGTGACATTTGGTTATTTAGTGATGATAGTGTTTTTGTTTTTGTTTCTCACTACTATTTCTACCAACACAAGCATAAATCTATTCAGCAATAATTTGTTTTCTGTTGATTATTTTGTTGTGTTTTCGGGATTGTAACCAAATCTATATTTTCTGGTACAACCCGGTCTCTTTCAAGAACGAAAAGACATTATCCATGTGGACGTTCTCAAATAAGTCCTTCATGGAATTTGCGTGGAAATAGCGCTTTCTGGTGTCATTAAAAAACTTTACACACAAGGAGAACGTGTTTGATTGTGCAGGGCGTTTGGCATGTCGAGCACTGTGGTTGCTGTTCTTGCTTGAGTATAAAAGAGTGCGTAAGTCTGCTGTGACCAATACGCAATCGCGTTATTGTTACTTGCTCTTTTCGCGATTTTCGAAAGGCTGGGTGCCATTCTCCCAAAAAAGGTTTGACCTGGAATAGTTTATTGCTGGTATTTCTATTCCAGCGTTGTTGCCATTTTTTATGGAGGAAATTATTTTTGGTTTCAGATCGGTGTATGGGATGTTGTACTTTTCAGGGGTCAAATCTAAAGCCGATTTTGCTGCCGCGTCTGCTCTATGATTTCCTCTCACCCCAATGTGGCTTGAAATCCAACAAAAAACGATTGCTTTGTTTGATGTTGAGTGTAGTCTGCAAAGTAGTTTGACAATAAGTGGATGCTCTAGATTTTGTTGTTTAATGATAATAGGACAGAGAGTGAGTCTGAGAATATGATGAATTTTTTGTGTTTTTCTTTCGAGATAATGTCGAGAGCCAAGTCTATTGCACAGGCCTCAGCTGTGAAAATAGAACTATCCATTGGCAGAGCTTTTGTTTTTATTATTTTGTTTAAGACTGCTGCACATGCTGTTTTATTGTGGTCTTTAGATCCATCTGTATAGATACATAGGTAGTCGGGATACTGTTTTATCGAATATTATGCCGAGGAATTTGTATTCGTTAACGACTGGTATTTCGGAGTCATCAATTTTTAGGAGAGGGTCATTGTGCATTTTCCTTAGAGAACAAAAATGCACGCAGTTTTTGACTTGGAGAACTTGAATCCATTTTCTCTTGCTTTGTTTAAGTTTAGTTGAAGTTGTCGCTCAACTATGTTCATATGAGTGGCCCGATAGCATATGACGAAGTCGTCGACGTAGAGAGCACAGTCGATTGAGGGGGTTAGACATTTGACAATGTTATTGATTTTTATGGAGAAGAGAGTAACGGAGAGGATGCTGCCTTGCGGAACACCCTCCTCTTGATGTTGCGAGTTTGAAAGGGTGGATCCCACGCGTACCCTGAATGTTCTTTCGAAGAGAAAGTTTTTTTATGAACATCGGCAGTCTTCCTCTTAAGCCTAGATTATAGAGGTCCCGCAAAATACCATACTTCCACGTAGTGTCATAAGCCTTCTCTAAGTCAAAAAATACTGCCGTCAGATGTTGTTTTCTTATGAAGGCTTCTCTGATGAAGGTTTCTAGTCGTATCAAATGATCTATGGTTCCTCTTTTCCGGAATCCTGTTTGCATATTTGTTATTAGACCATTTGTCTCAAGATACCACGTCAGTCTACTATTTATCATCCGCTCCATCGTCTTACGAAGGCAGCTAGTCAATGCGATGGGTCGATAATTCTGCGGATTCGATGTATCTTTGCCTGATTTGGGGATCGGGACAATTATTGATTGTCTCCATGTTTCTGGGAAAGCACCGTTCACCCAAATATTATTATATAGCTTTAGTAGGCATTTGACCGATTCATCTGGTAGCTGTTAGAGGAACTCGTTGTGTACGTCATCAGGACCGACAGCTGAGTGGTTGGATTTTTTATGGAGTCCACTAGTTCAGTTAGGGTAAATGGCTTATTGTATTCTTCGGAGTTATTTGAAGAGAACTTTATTTTTTTCTTTTCGAGGGTGGGTTTGATTTTATAGAATTCTGTGTTGAATTGGCTGGAGGAGTTTTTAGAAAATGTTTCTGCAAGAAGATCTGCTATGGCCTTTTTACCTGTTATTTTGTGGTTTGTTACGGAGAGGTGTTTTAGTGGAGTTGATTGTTTTTTACCGGCTATTTTTCGAATCATGAGCCAAACCGTTTTGATGTTAGAAGAGGTATTTAGCTTGCTCACGTAATTTTGCCAGGATTTTTTCTTGGCTTCTCTGATGATTTTACGGGCGTTAGCTGGGTGGAATTTAAAAGAGATTAAATTGGAGGTTGTGGGTTCAGTGTTGAATTTCCGCAAAGCTGCTCGTCGTAGGCGAATAGCCTGTTTACATTCTTTGCTGAACCAAGGTCTGTCTCGTTTATGAATTGTTGGGTTGTGTGGAATACATGTTTTACCTATATTTATAAGTTTTTTTGAGAATTTGGGAATAGTTTCGGTATTGTTTACTATGAGGTGTTTCTGACATTGAGAGCGAAATTCTTCCCAGTTAGCTTTATTCAACCTCCACCGGGGAAGGTCGTCGTCTTGAGGGTGCAAACTCTCGGGTACAATTGGGAAATGGTCGCTCCCGCATGTGTCCTCATACACCCTTCAGGTGAAATCAAGGAACAATGAAGTGTCGCAGAGGGTTAAATCAATGGCTGAGTAGGTAGCAGATGATGGATCCAGATGTGTTGGTGATTTTTTGTTGAATAGGCAGAGATTATAATTGTTAATGATATTTTCAAGAGTTTGGCCTTTGTGGTTTGTGCTTCTACAGCCCCACATGGTGTTATGGCTGTTGAAATCGCTAAGTAGAATAAAAGGTGTGGGTAGTTGCTGTAATATGTTGTTGATTTCACTTTCATTTATGGCATCGTGGGGCGGAATATATAGAGAGCAGATATTAATTGTTCTGTGTAAAGTCACTTTGACAGCTATTGCTTGGAGTTGAGTGTTGAGGTGGATTTTGCTTTGAGGTATGTTGTTCCTAATAAGGATTGAGACACGACACGAAGCTATATGACCGGTATTGTTGATGAAATTGTAACTTTGGTGGTTTTTTATTGTGATGTCATTAGTTTTCAGAAATGTTTCTTGAAGGCAGACAATGGCAGGTTGTTGTTGAATCATCAATAAGAGCAGCTCGCTCCTATTGGCTTTGATTCCGCGGCAGTTCCACCAGATTATTTTGTGGTTCATTGTTAGGCCTTGGATCTGGACTGTTTGATCGTTTATTTTTATGGCCTTTATGTTTATGTACTTGGGTTTGTTTTCTGTTTCCATCTTTTCTAAAATTTTTAATTTGTTACTTGCGTCAACATTTTCATTTAATTTTTGGCTTGTCTTTTTGTAGTTTCTTGTTTGGAGAGGTATCTGTAGAATTGGGTGGTCTTATTTGAGATCTATCTTTTGGTCTTGTTTTAGAAGGGGATTTCTCCGTGACACATTTAGTTGGTTGTGTGGTTGGTGATAGCTCCATGCTCTTTTCTACATCGGTCTTAACCGTGGAGGTGTGCAGGTGTCTTCACTTTGTCTGCTACAAAATCTGCCTTTGTAGTTGGTGTCTCTGAAATTTTGTTAGTGTCAAGGGAGGCTCTTATTTCATTGATATAGCCTTCCCAGTCGCCCGGCTCCAGCTGAATCAATTTTTTTTTACTATCCTCTCGTAATTATCCTGGGTTTTATTGCGCTGGACAACTTGAGAGTAGGTTGTGGTCTTAGATCCTATCATTTTCCGCGCTTCATTGAATGGGATGTTCTTGTGTTCGATTCCCAGCATTTCTTTTTCTAGTTTCCAACTTTCACAGGATCGTGCATAGACGGGATGATCGCCTCCGCAATTCGCACACTTATACGGATTGTAGCAATTGTCAATATGGTGGTCAGGATCTTGTGCACATTTGCCATATACTTTTCGACCTCTACAATTATCTTCGTGATGGCCGTATTTTTGACAATTGTAGCAACGCAATGGATTGGGTATGAATTGCTCAACTCTCTCCATTGTGTAGCCTACTTTTATCCTCTCCGGTATTTTGGGTTGGTCAAATGTCATTATGTAGGTGTTTGTTTCAATGAGTTTACCCTCTTTTTTGATTGAAACTCTTTACTTCTGTTACACCTTGTTTCTTCATTTCTTTTTTTATTTCATCAATTGTGCATAATGACAATTCCTTACATCTTATAACCCCTTTACTTATGTTCAAGGATTTGTGAGTGTAAGTTTTAAGGTTTGTGTGGAATTTCGTCATTTTCAGTAGGAAAGCGGCATTTTTCCTTTTATCTACTTCAACGAGCAAAGTTTTTTTTTTTTTTTTTACGTGGACGGGCGTCAATTACCTTTTCAATTAAAAAAAGGTGATAAGTTTGTTATTGGTGTTTCCGTGGATTCAATTATTATGAATCTGGGGAAACTTGCCACACCTTCGTAGTCCGATTCAGTTTCCGTTAGGGAACGTTTCAGTTTTTTTGATGAAGAAAAAGCCATGATTGGTAATTGTTGTTCACTGGTCCTATGCTCCACCAGCCACCATGGACTCCAACTTGAGAAGGGAATGAACCAAGGGGGCAACCCATTCGCCTTGGCTGAGACAGGGATACAAAACCAGTATACTCATGCAAAGAGTATGATTCTGAGCCTCTGCTAAATTATGCTTTTTAAAAAACAACAATCTCACGGCGGTCATAATTCCTACCTCAGCACAAGTGACCCTCAGCCCCCGCCTTCTAGCACATATGGAAAAAAGAGGGTTGGAAATAGTTCCGCAAAAGTAGATCGAATAGTTCCACAAGAGCAGATTGTATGATACGATCGGGAAAGTAAAAAAAAAAAACAAAAGCACATATGTGCTAGGGCATGTCGGGACCAGCCGATTGATCGGATTGGGCCCAATCCGACCGCCCGTCAGACCAAGTAAGGGCCAAAGTGATGTGTTGCAAGCCATTGACCACTGCCGCCGGATCAATGATTTCTCAACCACCAGGGATCCGTCCTAGCGCCTTACGGGTCGCCACCCACGCTCAACAGGTGGCCTCATTGAGGGGGTCTTACTCCTCTGCAGAGGTGCAGTCGGCGTATTCTACAGCCCCAGCCGACAGGGCGATTGAATGTGTAGGTCTTATGATGGGTATTTGGCCGAATTAGGAATAATGCCTGAAACACTCATGACTGGCAGCAATGTTGTTCCGTGAAAGTAAAGTACCAGGAAGGACTCAAAGACAAACAATTAACAGGGTAATGAAAATAAGAATCGGTGAGAGTCAAAAAGCAAACGAGAAGAAACAAAGAAATAACGTGAAATATAAAAGAACAAAAATGAAAACAATGAAATAAAAGGATGGATTTTTGAAAGTGTTGGAGAAAGATGACAAGTTACATGAAAGTATGAAAGACAGAGAGAGAAAACTACGATGAAAACAGAAAAAAGTGAAAAACGAAAGGCGGACAGTTAAGAAAAAGTAACCACCTTTCAGATCGGAGAAATTATTACAATGTAAAAGAAAATGAATATCGAGTAATAAAAAGAAACGATTGAATCTGGGAAAAAAAAACTGTATAAAAAAGTGTAAATTTGCCAAAAGCAGACGAAGAAAACAAAGTACAAACTGAAATATACGACTATTTATTCGTGTATAAGTCGAATGATTTTAACGGCATGTTAACCCGTTTAGGGTTATGATAAGAGGTGAGAATTGCGTTCATTATACATCAATATTCTGATTTCGTTTCCTTGTTTAATGGTATATCAACCCTTGTGGGTTATTTAATGCCAAAGCCATCCCTGTAAGAGACTAGTAGAGATACTATTTAACGCATAGCTGGGGGGGGCATAAAGGGATCTAATACCTTTTCCAAGAGTATATCTATATTTACATTTGTATAGTTATTGCTCAGTTAAACAGATCTATTTGACCCGTAGATGTAACCGTAACAGATACTATCACTTCGGGTTAGAGTAGAATACCAGAACTGGAGCCTCGTTATCAGCAGTTTAGTGTCATGCACAGGATACCTTGTAGGGGTTCTTACCCCAATAGCAGAGGGATACAGTCAGCATATGCTAATCCCCTCCGTTAGGTCTTCATAATTTACGTCAAAATTCTTAGATTAAAAACTGGCGCTGACCAAGACGTAAGTTTTATAAGAAAAGAAAAGGCTTCAGAATTAGAAATACTAGGAGCTCTACGTACAGCATCGTCTATAAATATGTATACGCTTTATATTTTTTCGAGAAAATTTTCTTCAAAACCAGAGATACCTGAAATTCATTATTTCTCAAGGAATATTATATAAAAAACTTCTCATTACCAAGCTCTACAGAAACGAAGAAAAATTTCATGTATATATTCTTTATATTATAATGTGCAGGCTACTTATTTTTGGATTGCTTATATGTTCATATTTTTGGTTAAAATTCCAATTCTGTAGAGCGTATTAATGGTACCTAATAATAATTTTAACCGATTAAGTAATCCATTAGTAATAATGCAATCATCTTTGATTTACAAGAAAATTATCATTTCATAAAAAATTGTTAGTTGTGTACTTATATTATTGGCGATACCGTATCGTCAAAAATTCTATGAATGAATGAATGATTTCATGATGAATATCGACCTACACACAGGATCGACTTATACACGAGTACACAGGCAAGTTAAAGTCCGGAGAGAAGACAAAGAAATTACGCAGGCTTACGAGTTAAGAGAAGCCATGAAGAGTAATAAAAATGTCGAGAAGCAGAGCGAGGAAGGATATGAAGAAAGTAAAGCTGAAATCGATGTTGCTGCTTTCACATGTTTGTGATAACCGATTTCGTTGAAACTAAAGATAGGTAAGAAGAATACCTTGATCCATTCGACTACACACACCTTCCACCATTATGGAGTGTTCGTGGAGGGTTTTGTATGAACGGCGGAGGGTATTCTTACATATTCAGACACGCGTGTCTGTAGAAGCGACCGAAGAACAAAGTGTGCAGTTATATGACAGGGAAAAAGAGTTGAAATTTATCCAAAAAGAAAATCTTTTAGACATACGCTTTATATGACCGACCCTTGATTTATCATGAAGTCTTTAGTTTATCGAATTAATTTTTAGAAAAAAAATTGCACCTAATCGTTCCCATTTGTTTGAATTTCAACTTTATCATTTAGGAATGCAAAGAAATGTTCAAACATACAAAGTATGTCACACAGCGTTGTGTCCAATATGAAACAAATTTGGAGCTCACAGTCCTAAGCAACTAGAGAGAAATAAAAACACTCTTCGTGATGAAATTATTCTAAGAAAAAAAAAAAAAAAAAAAACGAAACTATTATTTTATCAAGTTGTATAGGATTTTGACTTCATCTAATTTACAGAATAGCATTTCATATTGCATACAACATTGTGTTATAGCATATTTGGTCGTATATATCCCTTTGCATTCCAGAACAGACAATTCAATACATAATTACTCATTACGCCGCTAGTTTTTCGCCTGAAAATTAAATCTTCAAAATTTGACTGGTACACGAATATCTATGGTTGCAGGGATTTAAAAAAATTAAAGAAGCCTGAAACTGAATATTAGATTTTATAGTCAAAACACTTAATTGCCCGTGTCTAATGCTGCGAAGTTTCGTCGCCATTTTTATGACTTCATCTAAAAGCCCAGTCCATAGAGTGTATCCATTCTATTACAGTAAAGGAGTAGGGTCAGAGTCCATCCCTGATGTCTGAAGCGTTTCATGAATAAAGTTTTGGAATTACAGCATCGCCAAGAAATAAGTAAACCCTAATGTTCTATAAGGTAATTTTATTACTTTAAATGAAACATTATACAACCAAAATTTGATGATAGGCATTATTTGTTACCAAACTCTACATGATGAAAAAAAACAAAAAACAAACAGGTGGTAAAGAACCCCGGATAAAGCTTGAACTAATGTCGCGTCCTGCTAACACGGTATGGTACGGTCAAATACAATGTTTTCAGCTAAAGCAGCTCTAATCAATTTTAGCATAGTTTTACTCGTTATACCATAAAATAAACGTCTAATTTCAAAATCTTACTTACAGAAAGATTGAAACCGGAGATAATGTAGCTTCTTACTCTTAGTGGGCGGAAGTCTCTCTAAGGGGCAGTCATCCACTACACTCACACCGCTTCTCATTGTACTTTAAGTATTTTGGTCAGAGTATTTCTAATGTTTGAGGTATCCAAAAAAAGAAATGAATAAGTTAAACTCATGTATGTTTGTTATACATAAGTGCATGTTTGAATTATGTCAGTCTTTTATAACCAAATACTTTGATATAAAGCTACTAAGCTTGGCGTGTACTTGTTGTCAGAAAGATTTTAACGTAATTTTCTTTTTGTTCCATATGGGAAAAGAGATTCTCCTCATAAGAGAGACCATGCTTCTCCAAGAAAATAAGGTAGATAACATTTACTTAACCTGAACAAAAAATATTCTAATCGATAAATCTCTTAACATTTCGCAAAATTTTAAACTCCTATCCGACGAATACAGGTATTTAGTTATATGTCTAAAAAGAATCAATATCTCATGTGTTACTATCGTTTCATAAGTGATGCATCATCTACAAAATAGAAAATTTTTTATGGAAGAAATAGACTATAGATTAAATAACTTATAAGAATTACGAACTCTTTGAATTATATCATCAAGTCGTGCCGATAGCATGGAGTCGATTTTCTCTCCATCCCTATCATTCATCGATCTTGGTAGGGCCTTTAGATTGCATCTGGTGTCTGTAAAGATGCCTGCAAGTCCTTTTACTTAGAAACCCTCCGAAAGTTACACGCGAACCAATCACGAGAACTATTAGAAAACAATTAGACATAAAACTAGGATAGTTTACGCAAGAAGAACTCGACTCAGTACCAAGAAAAATTAAAAATAGAAAATCAGCAGAGCTTGATTAAATATCCCTAGAAGTATGAAAGACCAGGGAATTCTACGAAATGCAGCTCCGACACGAATGCCGTATATAATCAAAACAATAGACAGATGGACAAAGGGATGCATCCTCCCCTCCCCTAAAAAAGGCGACCTCGGATTAACCAAGAACTACCAACGTATAACCCTTACATCCATAGCGGCCAAAATATACAATGCTCTACAACGCAACTGTATAGAACCCAAAATTGAGAACATACTTAGGAAGAAACAAAATGGCTTTCGGAGAAATAAATCCACGATGTCATAAATTTTGACTATCCGTCGAATTCTTGAAGGTGTACGTACAAAAAACCTACAGGAAACAATATTATTTGTCGACCTCGTCAAGGCCTTTGACGACATTCACAGAGAAAAGATGAAGCAAATACTACTTGCCTACGGCCTACCAAAAGAAACCGTCGCAGCCATAATGATGCTATATAGAAAAACTAAAATAAACGTCCGCTCCCGGATGGAGACAAACTACTTCGACATTGAAGCAGGAGACACATTAACCCCATGCCTCTTTATCATCTGTCTAGACTACGTGCTAAGAACGTCTATTGGTAAAATGAAAGACAACGCTTACAAGCTAACAAAGGAAAGAAGCAGAAGATACTCTGCACGAACAATTACGGACGCGGACATAACGCTTCTGGCAAATACACCCGCCCAAGCCGAAACCCTGCTACATAGTATGGAACGAGTAGCTGCAAGCATAGGCCTCCATGTTAATGCACACAAGACGGAACACGTGTGCTTTAATCAAAGAGGTGACATCTCCGCACAAAACGGTAGTTCTCTGAAACTAGTAGACAAGTTCACCTACAAAGAAGCGGTGTCTCATCAACCGAGACTGACAACACGCGACTAGCAAAGGCATGGACAACCACAATGGGCTATCGGTCATATGGAAGTCAGACTTGACCGATAAAATGAAACGCAGTTTTTTTCCAAGCAGCGGTCGTATCGATACAGCTGTATGGATGCTAACAAAACGTATGGAGAAAAAGCTTGACGAAAACTACACAAGAATGCTGCGAGCAATATTGAACAAGTCCTGGAAGCAGCACCTCTCAAAGCAGCAACTGTACGGCCACTTATCACCCATGACGAAAACTATCAAAGTTAGACAAACCAGACATGCAGGACACTGCTGTAGAATTAGGGACGAACTCAAAATTGACATACTCCTGTAGACCCCTTCACATGGACAAGTAAAGTCAGGACGACCAGCTAGAATCTACACAAAACAGCTCTGTGCCGATACAGGATGTAATCTTGAAGACCTACCGGAAGCGATGGACGATAGAGACGGGTGGGGGAGAGGGTCAGAGAGATCTGCGCTGGTGGCGTGACATGACGTCTGACAGTTGGTTGTTTGGACTTTATAGCATATCAAACTTTGTAGGTTATTTAATGCCAAATCCTTTTTTAAACAAATAATCTGTTCTATTTCAAACAATAGAGTTTAGCACGAGTACACAATTTAATTGACAAAAAAAAATTCTATTTCAAGCTATTCAGTTTAGTCAAAGTTCTAATTCAGTTTAGTATAACAATAAATTTGGTTTACATACAGGTAAGTGTCTAAACAGTTCCTCATAACAATTCAGTTTAGCGTAAGTACAGTGTCAATCTAAAAAACTGTTCGATTTCAAACAATTCAGTTTTGCATAAGAATGCAGTTTAAATGTAAGTACGCAGTTTAATTGTCAAAAACATTCCCATTTCAAGCTATTCAGTTAAGTCAAAAAGTTCTATTTCAAACAATTCAGTTTAGCATATGTAATTTAGATGGGGCTTTATCAGGTGCCGCCATTCTGGGCCTGAGAGCAATGGCAATGAAGGGGCACTCCACATTCCCCAAAGCCCCAGCATCACTGAAACCTCACCATCAGGTTGTTTAGCGTCATATCTTGGGCACTCGTTTGGGAGTGTCTTACCATTCTGCCGAGGTGCGATCAGTGTATTCTACAGCACCAGCCGACTGGGCAACCATATATATATATATATATATATAAGTATAGGAGGTCACTAATGAGCTCAGAAATACTTCTCCCGTATTGTCTAGGATGATTTGAGATGATCCTCATCTCAAATACCAACGGTTTTATGGTTTGCTGCTTCGAGAAGCACGTGCACAGAGGATATTGACAGGGATACTGAGGCACAAGACCAGACAGGAAGATTATGTAACCCCAATTTCACCTATCTAGAAAAAAAAATAAAAAAAATAAAAATCAAGATTAGAATTCTTTCACCTGTACTCAAAAGCCAATCTCCGGCTTCTGTGTAAAACGCTGAAGTAATTCAATCAAGATACATGTATGAATGAAAGAACAAGTAATCTTCGATGGCATGCCTTTCGCTCGATACACTTTATCCTTTTTGGCTTAATTTCACCGAAAATATTTTAGTCAAAAGGAACAGAAATACTTGAATTTACTATAAAACTTAACGTGTTACTTGTCTACAGACTTTATGACTAACTGAGAAACGAATATGGAAGCACTTACAAAGTGATACCTTAACCTCAAGAGAAAGCATTAAGCGCAATGAAAATTACATCTACATGTGCCAACTTAAAATTTTTCTTTTGATTTGAATAGAAAATTTCTAGATCGAAATCTAAGGACTGTAGCAATAACTTTTCAAGTGCATTTACAGTTATGTTAGAATTACCGGTTCTTGTCATGTAGCCGAAGTAGCGATGAGCCTGCTTGGTTCCGAGATGAGTAACCACTTAGGAACAGCGGATACCGTAATCAATCTTAGGCATGGGTGTCAGACTAAGCAAAGTTTAGAGAATAACTTATGTCGGTGGTCAGCATTTCGTTCCCAAAATAATGATTATTCTTAAGCTTCAAGACATTCGATTACTAAATAAACGCCAACTGGAAATTGAACGCAGATGCCTTCGGTGAGATCCGAACTCATATCCACTGGATAATATAAACAATCCAATTAGCTAAAATAGGAAGTTTATGATAAATAAAAGCTATCAATCACCTCTTTTTGCGAGGGATAAATCTCTTTTCACAAGGACAACGAGGCCTGCAATTTTTAAAGTGGGGCGAATAGGGTTACCGTAGATACTTAGTTCCTGTTTTTGTATGGAAAAGACTTACATGCATATACCCAAATCCATATGTATTAAACTAATAGTAAAAATGAGCAGTTTGAAGGGGTATAGCTTCTTTCTCCAATCTGACTGATCAAATGTTGGCTCTGGTCATTAGTTCCGAGGAAAAATTCAGATTTGGACTGAGCATGTCGCGTGATGTAATACTTATCGAGCTAATTTAGCTAGCCATTACTAATAAGCCAGACTTTTATTTGGTCGCATTTAATTTTGGCCCTGTGCCAAATTAAGCTAACTGATTTTAAGCGAAGATTTTTTTATTAAAAACTTTGGTTTAATTCTACTCCTGTCCGATAATAGTCATAAATTTACATAGATTTCACATTAAATTAAACCATTATAAAAAAGCGACTAATTTTTAGTTCATGCGTAAAGCACAAGTTCTTATCAGATCACTGAAGTTGAGCAATGAGCCTGTTCAATTCGAAGATGGATGTTCATTAAGAACTGGCATTTTAGCAACCCGATGCCTAGGGATCATATTAAAGCTCAGATAACTATTAGAGGAAAGTGGTAGAATTAATTCTCACCATGTGGCTAACGCCTAGCAAAGTATTCCAGAGGAAGATAGAGCGAGTAAAAATTGTCTAGGTTGTCAAAATTAGCACACTAATTCACTTCGCATTCACAAGAGGTTGAGGCTAGTTGATTTTGTAGGGAATGGGCCGGCAAACAAAACAAGATCGTCATTTATTCAATTTTAAAGGGAAGGCTTGAAATCTGCCTAGGACGTTGAAATTTTAAAATTATAATAGTATACATTCACATTAGATTAAGTATTTGTGTTATTAAAACAAATTTACTAAGCTTTTTGCTTAGATGTGGCACAAAGCCGAATGAATGGGGTGCACCCAATGAGACTAACTCACTCTTGCAAGTTTGCTAATCATTACACTACCCGAGGTAGATGAAAATGCATACTATTTTCAAAAGGTTCAAATCATAAATACTTGAGCAGAATTTGAGTGAATTGAAAGTTATAAAAATCTAGATGACCGAGTAGTAGCGAGTCGGAAAATTCAAAGTCAAATTTCGACATTTGGTAATTGTAATCAAATTCGTTTGATTACAATTACCAAATGTCGAAAAGGGGAAAAAAAAAAAAAAAAAAATCAAAAGTTAAATTGTTATAAGAAAAATCACAAAAAAATGAAAGCAGTTTTGTTAATTAAAAGCACGTTGGGGAAAGGTAGATTTTAAAATGTTTGATATTTTAAATTAAAATGTTAAATATTTGTCATTTTTGTAAAAAAAACAAAACAAAAAAACTTGCATTTAAGAATTTTTTGTTTGCGAAAAAAATTTATAGTGAGATGTCTCTAAAATAAAAGTTCAGTTTAATAGACGCATAACAGACATAAAAATCAATGTATTTTTACATTGTAAGCTGAATTACCACACTTTATGACTACATCACTCAACTTTACTTTTAAAGTTAATGTTTGCCTCAAAAATGAAAAATTTTCCGAGCTAAGTGAAAGTAATTTCAAACTCACTAAAATAGTAAATGAATAATTTCCGATGAAATTGTCTCAAGTAAAGTATCTGATTTTTTTTAAGATGCAGGAGTCTACAGTATAATGAATAAAAAGGCACAAAAATGTTCAATGCGTAGAATACAATTGAAAGTGACGGAATAAAATTAAGGAAAATGAGTAAAATTTTAATGTAATTTCGAAGAGAAAACGTGGTATAATAATGTTGTTAAATGAATCTATTTTTCAAATGAAACATTAATTACATAGAAATTCAAAGAAAAAATAAAGTTGATTCGGACTTCACCTTGTGATTCGGTATCAAATGTAGTGGAAGCGTGTCTATCCGATTATGCAGCGTTTCTCTCACGCGAACTAATGCTGTCTGATAGCAGCCAAAGCAATCAATGTCTGGTGTTTTTTTTTCTTCCTTTTAACCTCTTAATCTCCCTTAACCTTACACTCGTTTGGGTACACATGGCATGGAATCTTGGAAATTATTTAAATGAAAATTAGCAAATTCAACATCTGCGCTATTCATTGAAAAAAGTCTTTTATCGCATAATTTTTTTACGCTTGCGTGAACGCTAATGTATACGACCAGGTTTCTGTTATATAGTAAGCTAAGCTTCCGTA